>JAAXNX010000540.1:1281-27362 GCA_036491905.1 Folsomia manolachei | reverse complement strand
GCAAAGAAGAAGAGTGGATTCTGAGTCGATTAGACATTGGACTGGTTGGTGGACAGTGATTTATTTCAAGGAAAATAATGAGGGATTGATGAGCTGACCATGTTTGGCGAGTCCAGTGGACAAGTTCAACCCGCAACATTGTAAGAAGTTAAGATTCATGGAACTTGAGCTCAGAATTGATGGTCAGACCAGTCGAAGGGACAGGAAATGTAGTCGGCTTGGTTAGTTTAGACATGACGTAGGTTTCTTAGCACCTCACAATTTTAAGAAGTGTAATGAATATTTATTTTTAATATTCTGCAATTCGCATTGTCTTATTCATTCGTGATATCGCTTTGTCCACGCCAGTTTTAGTTAGCAGATATTTTCGATTGCAGTTCTTATGCAATCGATTATGTTACATTTTTAATGAGTACATTAAAAATTCATATGCGCATTTTTTTCCAATACAATGAGGACTACACATTGTAATTTACAGTCATCTATTAAGAAGATTTAAGGCTTCCCATCTACAATGAGTACTACCGGCTCGGAGACAACATTATAAGCCACCGTCCCAAATGAATTTCGTGATAAAACCAAAGTTCCACAATTTGTAATACCTAAACAGGGGCTCTGTTTTATGCGACCCTAGCCACATTTATTTGTGTGGTGCCATGAAAAGTAGCCTAATGCACAAGAACGCCCATTATGACAGATACCACAAATTTCCACACAATACTTATCACGAAACAAAATGACCATCGTCAATCCGTTGAAGTGATGTATTTGTGTAAGGCATGCATTGTATTAGCACCCAACAACGAGAGGGTATTAATATAATGTCATCTCATATCGTAAATTGTGCAATAATAACCAACTCCAAGGATATGAAGGAGGGACGCGTCACGTTGTCCAAGGGTCTGGCTATGTGGAAAAAAGACACCGAGACTAATTTCTCAGTTAATATTTCCTCACCATAAAACTGTCGCGTCCAAAAGATATTTATGGACTTTTTCCTCATCCAATACCTCGGTCCGGGCAAATCATGGACTCATTTCTAAATGCCATGATCTTCAAGTGAAGGAAAAAAAAGGAGATTCGCAAATTCTGGGTTGGAACAACGCCGCCTAGCGCCATCAGTTGCATTGCAGTTTCTTTGAGTCTTGAACTTTGAAGTTGAATGTTCGCAATTTTATTCTGCTCTCGAAAAAAATTAAAAATTATTGTGAAGAAACTAATATTTTTGATAAGTCATTGATTAGTAAGACTACAGATCAGGTCAAGCTATGGAGGAAGTTGGAAATCAATGGGGTATGAGGTGGTTGTGGCGAAGTTTGCAAGGAAATTTCTTCTTTTTAGTCAACTATGTGTCGATTGTTTGGGGTCTGGCTACTATTGCTGTAATGATATCTTATTTGGAACTGATTGACGCCATGTGTTCGGCGCTGTATGGAATATTTATTCTGGCTGGAATGACGGGGTTTCTCTACCTTAGGGTTCGACGGATGTTGTCAGGACTGGATGTAAGTATGATAAATTAGTTAGTGGGCTGTTGTGAGTTAATAGATGATGTAATTATTAAAATATGTTTGATTTATAGAAAGTGGCCAAACTGGTCATTGGAGAGATCTCGGTTATCTACCTGCTAAGTGGTTGGATACTAGGAATGGAATTCTGGCTTGGATTTATGACACTGAAAGAATTTGGCACCGTAGAGGGACCTTCAACGCAAGAGTATGGCAATCGAACGAATTTTGCGTTGGAAGGAAATGTGAGTTTATACTACGGTTTGATTTTATTAATTTTTCTGAAGTTTGGGATTTGTAACGTAGGCGTCTAAATATCGTTGTTGGATATCTCCCCCCTTGCCGAACTGGATCTGGGCCGTGGGTGCTGGGATCTATGGATTTATCAAGCGCTGGCAAGTTATGACAGAAAGAGAGGGGATTGCTCCGGTCGGTAATAATCGAAATCTTCAGGCATGCAGACGTAGCTTCGGAACGTCAACGGACGACGGAGTTGATGGAGTTCCCGATCGCAGGAGCGTGGGAAATTCAATGGGGGACAACATTCCCAACAACAATGGATCTGGACCACTTGAACCGGAAACTGATAACGACGACACGGCGACAGAATGTTCCCAGACATCCGTTGTAAGTCGGCGTAGCCAAAGGATTAGGAAACATAAAACGTGCGGTTGCGCCGATTGCACTCATAAATGATAAATTAAATTTAAATAATTAAAAATTATGCGCACCTATCTTGTTCTTGTAACATTGTTGTATCTACTTATGTATTTATATATATTTTTTATCTACTTCTGTATCCTGTAACAGTTAATCGAGCCAAAAATGGCTCGTCAATAAGAATTTGTCCGAGTTGTATGAAGCACCAATAAATAGTTCCGCACATATTATAAACTTCCTTGAACGGTTCAGTCTGGACTTAAGCCTGCCACACCCGCACTGGCGTCTATATCGCAGAGCACCAGTTAACTTGGCACTCTGTAAATGTAATAATAAGTAGAGTACCACAGTTGTATTACTCCTACGTAAATATGTACATATGCGCTCCTAAATAACCCTCTTCCGCATTTTATGACTTAGAATTAACAACTTCCGATGAACCTACCCTAACACAATTTTGAGCAGTCCAACTCCAACTAGAATGGCAGTGAACCATCAGATTCATCAACTCTCAATATTCACGTCAGGAAATGCATCCATGGGATGGCGAGACATTTGAAGTTGAAGTTGAACCTTGCAGACCCAACTAAAAAGATGACTAATATCCGTTATTACTTGGCCCTCCTGCTTTCACCACTTCAGTTCGGGTGTACTCTCAATATCATAATATTCACGTCAGGAAATGCATCCATGGGATGGCGAGACATTTGAAGTTGCAGTTGAACCTTGCAGACCCAACTAAAAAGATGACTAATATCCGTTATTACTTGGCCCTCCTGCTTTCACCACTTCAGTTCGGGTGGATTTAATGTTTGCAATAAAATCATTATTGTCTTCCAGGACTCTGTGATGTACTGGTGGATAGGATGGCGTGGATTTCATCCAATTTTACGATTGAGTTTACTAATAATGTCTTTCGCAAATTTTAATCCGATCAGATACATAAATGTGACTCGAATAAAACATGAGTCATTGAGGTACCTTGGATGAATCAGCTTCCCATTTTATTTTATGCAGACACATTCCTTTCCATCATAAAATGTTCTTTCTAAGCCAAATCAGTCAGTTAACCAATATTGAATGGAAATGGAAATGAATGTTATTTCCATCGAGTTGATGACAGAAATGCATATTACTTTGAGTGAAAGGGTTTTAGTTTTATTGAGCATGGCGACAGACGGGAATAAAATACTCATTAAAATCAACATTACCAGGATATTTTTGGGAGTTATTTTGAGAAATAAAAGATACACTACGACTTTAATGAGATACGTTAGCATTTCTCACCATTGTCACTGGGCACCACCCACCCACTCAGTTTATGTTAAGGTTTCGCCCGTAAGTCTAAAATTAATCATAAAAGAGTATAAACTGCAAATTTAAACCCACGCGAATATGTACATACGTAATTACTACAGAGGTGGGAATGTTTAGCTGACAAGCTATTAAAAAGAATTTAAAATTATCAAAAACATCACACAAACCAAGTTTATTACCTTGTACAGCTAAGCGACGTCAGACATGTATGCACATATTTGCCTGTGCTCTTAAATTAGCAATAAATCATAAGTCTTTCCCATGAAATAATTTCCTCTACCTCGAGCCTGAATACAAATAGAAATAAGGATTATGGTCTCTCCTGAAGCAGAGGTGGAAAATCATGAATTTAGCATTTGAACTACACCTTCAATATTTTGAGACTTGATGCTATTTGCAAACTACATCATGTCGCGACTTCAACGCTCCACCAACTCAAAATGTCGGACAAGGTGAGGGGACAAGGGAATTCATATTTCTTCCCGAAAAGAAAAGAGGCTCGTGGAGAGAGACAGAAGATGAAGAACCTCAAATCGAGTCTGCACCTGGGAAGTTCTCATCTCCACAAATCCATTGTTTCCCATGAAATATTATATTGTTACATTGCACCCAAGAAGAATTCAGTAAGAGAGAAATGCTACTCCGTTCTGTTTTCTCCGCACTTTCACCCACCAGTGTAATTGTATTAGTGAGTAAGAGCAGATAGAGAAAGATCAAGGGGAGTCTGGTTGTTGGATTTGGGGGATTATTTTGATGGAGGATTGTGATAAACTATTAATAATTATTTATTGCAATGTCCAACCACACATAGTAGACACCAACAATGGAATTAGAGAAAGATCAAGGGGAGTCTGGTTGTTGGATTTGGGGGATTATTTTGATGGAGGATTGTGATAAACTATTAATAATTATTTATTGCAATGTCCAACCACACATAGTAGACAGGACAAGATATCATCAGCGTTTATCTTGCGATGCTCATATCCTTCTGATTTTTATCCATCTTACTCTCTACTCTCCTTTAGTTTTTTTGTTTTATTCTTATTTTCTTTCTAACCTATTTCGAATGAAATTGTAAATTGGCCCTGTTGTAGCAGGAATCATCTAGTTACACGGAAAAATAAAATTCTGGAAATTGGGGATAGCCTATCCCGAAATGGTATTTCGAATTCTTAAACCCAAATAATTTAAGTATCCCAACCGAGGCTACCTGGTTGATTCATAAAACACTTGAATACTGATTTATCTGGTAAATTAAGCCACCACAGGGAAACCGACTTCCTGCCGATGGGATTAGCAATATTTTCCATTATCTTCAAACTATACATGCTTCGATAATGTTTTCCCGTGACAATCTCATCAAAAGCAGCGTTTCCTAGTTTGTTATCAGAACTGTTTTTACTGCAGGGATGAAACCGGTGAGATTACTGGTTAAGGGTTGGGTTGTGTTATCTCACCCACTCCCATTTCCTGGTGAAAGTAAAGTAGGTACTGATGTGAAAAAATGTTTGCACTCAATGTGTATGATGGTTGGAAATATCATTTCACTAATCCAATCCCGCATGAATGACGCTCATGAGCTGAGCTACTCTACCCTGTCTGGAACCAAGTAAAGTATTATTTGTATCCTACGGCGAATTTGGGGAAAGCTTCCAGTTAAAGCACAAGGGTTGATGGTGCCAATGTTTCAGTTTGACAGCCAATTCTGATGTTTTTGAAGAATGATGACAGATCCGCAAACAGTTTGCTGGGTAGATAGAGCAGAGTTATGGCTCCACCGGAGTAGACTGGTTTAGTGAATTCGGAGAAGAGTTGGATCATTCAACTTGGATGGGATTGAGGAGGATGAAAGGAAGGAAGGAAGTAGTTTATAAATTTGGTTACGGCGAATTTGGGGTAAGCTTCCAGTTAAAGCACAAGGGTTGATGGTGCCAATGTTTCAGTTTGACAGCCAATTCTGATGTTTTTGAAGAATGATGACAGATCCGCAAACAGTTTGCTGGGCAGTTAGAGCAGAGTTATGGCTCCACCGGAGTAGACTGGTTTAGTGAATTCGGAAGAGTTGGATCATTCAACTTGGATGGGATTGAGGAGGATGAAAGGTAAGGAAGGAAGGAAGTAGTTTATAAATTTGGTGAAATTAAGCCGAGAAATGAAGGCAGAAGAGAGAATAGAGGGATAGATGGATGAATGGGAAAGTGTTGAAGGGAGGAGTTGACGGTGACAAAACGATCATCTTCTCTTGTTCTTCATCTTTTCTCTGGATGGATGGAGGAATACCAAAAGTCGTCACTTTTTGCTAGACTTGCTACGACAGATGATAAGACTTCCCATTTCCAGCAACTTTTCACAAGAATACGCCAAGACGAGGTGTTTTCTGCTATGTATGAAGATGGTCTGAGAGTTCTTTGCGAAATAAATGCCATATTTTTTGTGTTAGGATAGAAAACGAGGTAATGCCAAAGAGGCGAGATTCGTGATGACTGCCACTCGTAAAATTGCAGTGGATGAGATTGGAGGTCAAAGTATTTCCAAGTTTTTCTTCATTCTTTCTCCAACTCTCGGAGCAAGCGGTCGCACTTTGATTCCTCGTCTCACACTATCCCTTCGGTGAAAATAGTCAAACATGGACTCCACTGCGTCAGAGGTCAACGTCAACGTCAACCTTGGATTCTGGGGGGATGCTAAGTGTGACAAGAGTATTAAAAGCATTTGGGAACATAACTCCGGAAGAAGTTGAAGCAAATTCAAAACCCAAGCGGTGTCTTGTGAGGGGGCCAAATGTTGAGCGATATCCAAAACCCAGCCAATTCGATTTGAAGGCGTTGATGACTCAGTATAGCAAGGTAAGTTAAACTTACTAAGTTTGTGGAGTTATTTTTTAGTGTTTGGGTATTTTTTTTAGTGTAAAACACGACTAATTTTCTTGTACCGTAACCAGAAACCGTGCGGAGAGATTGAGGCCCAACCCGGATCCTGTCTTGTGCAGCAGTGTACCGTTCCAGGAGCCGCAGAGGATTTTGGGCTGTCGGAAGTGATGAAAAATTGTCATTTCAAGTCTTCAAATAATAGCAGCAGGTCATCTTCTCGAGGAGCTGGGTGCAATCGGGATGATGCAGCGGAATTTGCGGGTCGCTACGGGGTTGACATTGGACCCAAACCCTCCCTCTACTATCGTCTCCGTAAGGGAAAGTATCGAAGAGAATTTTAATTTGTCCTTGTTCCTAGTAATGTATAATACAATGTATAAATAATGGAAGTAATAATGCAAATCTGAAGTTAGAAAATACAGTGTTTCCAAACAGGTTTATGTATACCTGAAACTTGTTTATTGTAATTGGATAAATTTTACCCACTCAATTTTAATGTCAAATCAAATGTAATCCATTCAAAATCAGTTTAGAAGAATAAAGGAAACTATTTTAACCAGTTCCTATTTTTTTCATTTCTTGAACGGCTTTAGGTTAACAATTAGCTTGGTCAGTGAAGCAAAACTAAGTTTAGGGGAACACACATTGCTTATCATTCAAGCGAGTCTGCATTATTGAGTTGACTTGACTTTGAAACTTCCAACGATGCGGTGCATAATGACTATGGTCCTTTCGTCTCGTCATGATTTTTAAGTTTTTGTAAATAAGGCAGCAGGTTCGGAGTACGAGCTTATTAAGAGTTCCTTGTCCATTGATTAAAGTTTTGGAGTTGGTGTCAATGAATTGCCCCAGTGAAACTGACCTTTCCTTCACTTTAACTCTGTCAATTCCTTCCTACCTAATTTTAGGACAATAGTTGATTGTTCATGGTAAAATGGAGCGTGACTGACGTACTTTTCTGGGTGCATATGTCTACCTAAAGTAAATGATTTCCTCGCATAGAAAACCTGGATTTAACGAACTTTACTTCCGTCTGAATTTGAATGAAACTTATCAGACAGATGGGAATTGTGGGTGGATTGGGATAGCTCAATGCAATTCAAGCGGAAATATGGCTTTTACCGATAACTATCAAGGAACCCTGGCGTGTGTGCGGTTGACGTAGTAAAATTTCCTTAGTACGTATGCAAAGCCGGCTTGTTTTCCAAACGGTCCAGGTTCACGACCAGATTCCTTTCTAGCTTATTGTTGGACTATTGTTTATTGTTTTTGTTACCCGGGTTTGATTTAATTTTTGACATTTTAAAAAGAAAGATGAATGGTTTGGTTGATTGATTGGAGGGTTTCTATACGGTAAAGCTTTGATTTAGCTGTACTTCAACTTCAGCAGAGTATCATTGTCATAAACTTTATTCCTTTCGGAAGATAATGGTGCAAGTGCAATCATTACTCTTGCATGTTGGGTGTGTAATGCATTTAATCAATTTTAAAATAAATTAAAAGTAACAAACATAGCTTGGTTGGTTACTCAACACAGGTATTGTATTTTTTGCTTGTTCATCAAAGTTTTCAATCCTTCACCAGGCACGCGATCGCAAAGAACTCGTTGTTCAAAATTCACAATGATAAATCCAACAATCGCCGAGATACAATAAGTGGTAATCAGGCACAAAAACAAACCATGGAATATAATAAAGGCCAACGCAAGCTTCTCAAGTACCGGGGTGGTTTTTGGACCAACGCTCTTGGGTCGGTGGTTGGCACAATAATAATAAACAACATTCAATCATTGAATCTGAATGACATCCTTCCTTTCCTCGGAGTTGGGTCCTTCATTTCACATTCATCCAGCTTCTGGTCGGGCATTAAGCAAGTAGTTCTAGCTGGATTCATCAATTTCTCAATCCAACAACTCGACATTCACCAAATTTCCAGTGATTCAACGATTCTTCAACTTGTCCTATTGTTATTCTACTTCCCATTTGAAGGGTTGTTTCAGCAGAACTATAAGCCATACTAAGCCAAATGTCGTTGTAGACATGCCATGGTTCAATACCATGGTTTAATACCGTGATTATGGATACATGCCATAATGATAAACATGGTTAGACGGACACGGGTGCAGGACACAATACAAAAGCTTGGAAAAGTTTAATCAAGACTTGCTCGTGACAATGGCTAACCTAGATTGGATTTTACGAAGCATTGATTGTTGTTGGTTAGTTAGTTGGACTGCAGCTACTTGATTTTGTTTTGGTTATTGGTTTCTTAATAACGCTACAGCTAGCTTGGACTCTATCAGAACACATATTGTCGACATATCTCATCTCAGTTCTTTTATGACCATTTCTAGTGCAAATTAATGAGCAATTGCGACAAAAACATCATCCGGCACACAACATAAAGGAAGGGGTACTTGGAGTTTCATTAAAAAAATATTCATCCTTGCCATTTCTAGTTTGAGCCATTAATACAAAACTTGGTATCGCATTTTGCTTCATTATACTTAATAATGGGCGGTACTTGGTAAATGTAACCTTTTACATCCTTACACGAAGGAAATCACTTTAGCTCTAAATGTATACAACTACATATCAGTCTTACAAGTACAGAATATTGACGGGATTTTCTTTTTTGAAGAAATGCAAGAAACAAGCCATCATTCGAGGAGTTGTCGACATTTTCTGGAACGCATTCAACCATCAAGAGTGAGTGATTTGCTGAGTGTGGTAGTGGTAGGAACACTAAACTTGTTGGTTGCTTCAAGAAGTATGTGGCGCAAAGATCTATTTGAGATTTCAATGGTTTGGTTTTGATGGCATGGCATGATGGTGTTGTAGTTCAGTTGGCAACCATTATGGAAAGAGTAATAGTTAATTCAACAGCAGTCGATGAATGCAAGTGTGTGTGTGGCTCAAAATCTTTGGAGGAGAAAAGCACTCAGTCCTGGAGATAAATGACACATTCCAGCATCCCAAAAATCCATGTCTTCATCTAACTGATAATTCCTCCAGTTTCAGCTCATCTTCTCAATCCTTACCATCACTTGCACTAATTTGACTGCAATGTCTTGCTTGGCTTTCTCTGTTACAGATTGCAAGCGAGTAGGTTTTCGCTTTTCTAATTTAATTCCTTAGTTGGAACATATTGTTACTAATAATGACTCTAAACAATATTCTGCAAAATGGGAGGTACTAGATATTACTGCCAAAACAAAAGTATGCCTTCATTGTCAATTTCATAATATAACGGATCTCTCAATATGAGCTGACATGGAATACAGAAATCATTAGCTTGGTTTGGTTATTAGGGTTTGGTTTAGTGTGGGATTGACGTGAAGGATTGAAACATGGATATGTCATGTTTTTCACGCTTCAAATTGAGAATTTGGTAAAAAAAAATATTCCGTAGTTTCGTGCTCTTCTTCGGTAATGTTTGGGTGGTAATAATGTTTGCAACAGGAGAAGAAGTGCAGTGCAAGCAATTCATGTTGTTCTTTCCCCATTCAAAGTTTATGGGGTGACAGTTATTTCGTAGGACGACTGAGAAGAAGCAGCATAATAACGAGCATGTTCTGCTTTAATAATGCATAATATACGACACAACTGCATCAATTAGGATGGAGTAGTTTTGAACAAGCAACTGCGTTTATGTGTGCATACCTAGAAAAAATAAGCGTTTCCTTTAAAAATGGTTGAACTGGTGATGGTGATGCAGCACTGCAGTAAAACTTTTACAAAAGCTGAAAGTTGTAGGATTCATTTGAGAACATTGTCTGAATTGGAAATTACTATTTTTTTAGTTATGTAACGCTCAAAAGGAATATAACCTGCTAATTCTGTTTAAAATTAAATTTAGAGACGACTCTGTCAGTTGGTATAAAAATGACATATTTTATATGGCTTGACATAACTTCATCATATTATTATACCTTTTCTTACTGTTCATCATAATTACAATATTGCAAATTTCCCTTAAAAATTGAATGAGACCGAGAATTTTGAAGAAATTTGCTTAAACAGATAAACTCGGTTCATTTGAATAGTAAAACTAATCCTTTCCTTCAAACTTTATTTTGCCAAGGTTTGGTTGATGCGGTTATGTCTACGTCGAATTTAACGACACTCTTAGAACTTTCTCAACATTGGTTCTCGTATTTGAAACCAATATATATTTTTTTATATAACCCGTTTGCGTTTAGCTACTTTAGATAAACGACTCTGGCTAGGTAAGGAATTTTAATGACTGATTTGTATTTAAAAGATTTGAAAAAGCTAAGAATAAAAAAGATGTTAACCGAAACTTAGTAGATGGATAATGTCACGGCTTCGGAAAAATCCTCATTGACATCCTTCTGTCTTGGAGTGAAATGAAATTTGAACTTCAAAGCTTATAACGATCAAATGCGAAGTTTGATTATGTGCTTTAAAGATCGCTGACGTCGAATTTTCGGTGACGTATATGATGATGAATCCGTTCTTTGTGACCAATCATTTACTATGTATATTTTATAATAAGCATTTAGTTTACCATTCAAAAATAAAGGAAAAGAAAACAATAAAACATTGACCACAAAACATTATTTTGTCCCAATACTAAAGTCTGCTTTTACTAAGAATAAGTTATACTTCAGGTTGATTTTGAGTGAAGGCTGATCATCTCCAAAACCCAACCACACCCCACCTAACCCCACATATCCCTCGTTGACGAACGGATTACCCAAATCCTTTGCTACTTGTCTTTTTTTCAAAAAGAAAAATAGCTCATATGACTCTTTTTTTAGAATTGTGTAAAATAGAATTCGGAGAAAGCGTCAAATAAAAAATGGGGACTATTCTACTGTAGCTGTGTTATGTGGATGGCAACAAATAAAGAAGGTGAGAAGAGACAGCTTTCCCTCAATTTGATCAGCAGAACAGAACAAGCCACAAAGGAGGATAAATTCATCTGTCCGTTTCCTTCCTCCTTGATAGATTAACCCTGTCTCTTCTCTGTCACCCGCATCAACTTTGCAAATACGCAAAAAAATAAGTAGAACACTTCTACTTGCAATATTGTCTGATATCGCCGCAACTTTCTATCCAAATTCGTATTATCCTCATAGTTGTTTCCACACCTGGAAGATGTTGACTGTTATAAATGTGTACTTGGAAATGTAAAGAGTAGGTCGTTGTTCTGTGAATGTAAAAATTGAACGAGTTGTGTGTTTACTGGGTGTTGAGCGGTTTCTCGGACACATATTTTCCATAATATTTCCCATAAAAACTTTCTCTTCAAACTGAGCAAGCCAAGCTGCATCTCTATAGACTTAGCTGAAGACAAAATGTAATCTCCAAACGAATCGTTGGGATGGCCTATCTCTTGCTGGACAGGCAGTTAAAACCAGGTTTAGGATTTTCAGCTAAAATTACCGTAAGATTTTGACTATGGTGACGACATCTGGTCCCTTATACTGTCTTGGTGGACTGGAGGAAGTTTGGGAAGAGTATCTGTGGAATAGTCCGAGTTCGATGTTGAATGGATAGTGGATCATGATCAGAGCAACTTGTCACTTTAAACCCTGCAGACCTTTTTGAGAAATTTGCTGATCCAGCATTTTTGAGTACATGTCCTGTCACTGGCCCCACCAACTTATCAACTGTCTCAAGCTCTGTCTGTTCAGTGTTGCAGGATTTTTACGCCTTCACCCAATGTTTAAGAGACGGAATCATGTCGTAGTGAAAGCAGTTGGAGACAGGGAAGAATCCGTAACAAGAACATTTCGATTGAATCTCAAAGATAAATGTACCTTCTGCTCTTTCACCAAGAAAATTGAACATGTGTGCAATTCTCTTTGGTATTATCGTACACAAAAAATCTAAAAACCTTGCCACCATTCACTTTTTACTTTGAAGAACTCATCGCTTTGTCTATATTACCAAAGGACATCAACTTGGCAAAGTCAAATAACAGTATAACAATTGGCCAAATTGCAAATGCTCATTAGAATTCGTTGGCAGTTTAAATGAAGATACGAGCTGCGTAGATTATTGCTAGCAAATTTTTGACAGCATTGTTATCAGGATGGAAAACGAAAAAACGCATCATTGGTTAATTGTGGAAAGCAGTTAATAAATTTCTCCTATGTTAAGTTGTTATGTTATAACTCCTTTCGTGTAACCCTGCATCCCTAGATTCGTAAGCGACATAGATCTAAATATATACACAAAGCCGATATTTATTTAGCTGGTTTCATTTGCCGGTTTATTTTATCAAATGTGTGAGTATTGCTTTTTTCAAAAAAACGATGTCGTGTAATAAAACGGATTCTCATTTTGGGATGAAACTATGTAAGCAAAATGCAGTAAAAGCGGTTGAGTATAAAACATCCAAATTTGGTTTAAAATGATGGCTTGCTTAAAAGCTTAAATCCTTGTCGGATTCTTCATTGAACCTTCCAAGATTAATGTTCCATAAACTGTGGGACTTGAGACGAGGGGAACGTGTAATAATAAACATAGTTGCTTGCTTACTTGCATTACATTACATCACACCCTTCTCCATGAATCTTGTCTCTCGTGTATGGCGATTTCAGTGCAACTCTCTAATTTATGGCAAAGTGGACTCAAACACCAGACCAAAATTTTAACGTCACTATAAAATTCACTCGGTGGACTTTTTAACGTCCGTCGTGATAATTGATGAGCTCGCTGCTTGATTTGCTAGCGGCTTTCTCACAAGCTGGAACTTCTAAAAGTGATGGTTTGGCATTATTTACTGCTAGAAACTGTCAAGCATCGCTATTTTTTGTAGTGCTAAAATATTGGACACAATTTTCAAAGATTGGGTTACTATTTTGCTAACGCATGGTTCTTTGTCAATATGGCTGAGAAAATTAAAATAAACCAACTCTTCTGAAGAACGGTACACTAATAAACAACATTTTAGACTTTCACCATTTCAAATCAGTTTAAGCTAGAACTTTACAATATGTTCCGATTCAAAACCGAGCTGGCGAAACCCTGGTTATTTTTTTAGAAACATTACACGGTCTAATTTTCCATTCCAATTGAGCTGAATAACTGAGACAGGACAATGATTAAACTAACAAGGTCCCATTGATTGCACTCCAGTGTAAAATAAATCATTCTAAATTTCTCAGCGACAAAATGGTCAGTTGATTAATACCGTAATAATCGACACTTGCAGTAGCACTATGGTGCCCAAATTCATCATTATCGTTCATTAATTATAGGGTTGGCAATGCATTCAATTCTTCAAGGAATGCATTGCTATTTACGCCTCCTTCCGTTGATACGATTTGCCAGTGGCTCAGATTTCTACTAAATTGATACAGATGGCTAAAATGCATTTGAAATGTATGAACAAGATTTGAAATTCGTTACCATTTTTATAAAACATCCCCAAAGGGTTTGAATATTGAAAAGCTATTGTATTCAACCGATCATTGACAAATTATTATTTCAGACAAAGTTCATTGGTTTTAGTGTGTTGCAATAATAGCATGTTCTTATTGGTAATTTAGTGATAGGCTGACTACAAAGAAACACATCTGTACCACTCATTTATATGCCGATGTTCAATGCTTTGACTGTGCCTACCTCAACAAGCAATTTACTCTGATTATTCTTACTACTTCTTTGAACGGAATTCTATTGTCACGGAATGTTGTTTTTAGTTGAACCAAAAGACAAACCGGCTGAATTTAACAAATTCATCTACCATTGTACCCGTACTATTTTTTTAGTAGGTATCACATCACTAAATAAATGGGTGAGATGAGTGGGACGTATTTTAAAGACATCTTTTTGAAAGGGACAGGTTTCAGGTCTCCTCCTCGTATCGAGTTGATCTCAAACTTTACACCCTTATCTGTAAAATAGATAAGCCAACCAACCCAAGGGCCCTCAAACCTTGTCGTCAAATGATTTCCTCTCCATCTTATTCAGACTCAACCTGTCTTTACCCTAACACCAAGCAACACCCGACATGCCTCTGGAATCTGGAATGAGGACAAATAAATAGATTTCTCTTGTCCGAATGAAAGACACGAAGGTTTTCCTCTTAAAACAGCCTCCACATATTTGTATTGTAATGTTCCGCATACGGTTTAAACAATGACTTACTTAATTTCAGCTACGGGATAAATGGATGTGCTTTAGTTCAAGTGCAGGGTTTTTTTTGGAATAAAAATAAGTAAGTCGTTGGAAAGATTGGTTACTTTGGTTGGTTAGTTCGTGAGCTGGTTAAAATTCTGGAAATATGTCGTGTCATCTTGTCACTACAAATAAGGGTCTTTGTCCATATATTTTCCCGTCTCGACCCAAGCTCAAAAATTCAGCTCAATTGCTTCTATCTGATCTAAATCTAGCCTTTTGTCCTGAAAGACTTTTCCTGGTTGATGCGTGATGATAGATTTGTCGTGATCCTTCTTCATGGCTCTAATTAGTTCAAGTATGACCACTTTTTAGAAAAGCAAGGAATAAAAAAATATCGTCCAAATCTTTTCCTTCCATGCCTTCCAATTTGTACAAACTAAACAAATCGTTACAGACACAGGGTGTAAAAATGAAATTGACGAGGAGCGGGTGTGGCTCAGTTAGTCCAACTTCGACCGTGACCTCCTGTCCTACTTAACAAAACTCGAAAATTTTACCCTTTCTGAAATTATAACAGATATTTGTATAAACCCACAAATTTTTTAGAAAATGTTTCACACTGGTCATAATGTGTGCCATGTAAAATACATAGTCTTGACCAAATCGCAACTGTGTAAATTTTGCATTTGTAAATTATTTAAAGATAATCTGCCCACTACTCGGATTATTTTTGTTCTTCTTCTCCATTAGTTTGTACGTATTTTCCTTAATGGATCAAGGCACTTATTTAATACCCTTTTATTATTGCCTTACAATGCCTTAGAAAAACGAGGAAGAACCCTAATAATTTGTAGAATGGCAAGTAGTACATACATACTAACGCAGTTCATGGCCGGCTGGGTTGGAATTAGCCTGATAATCTTTTAAAAGGACTGAAATTCAAGAAGTTTCTTAAGCTAAGACGGTAATGCATCTAAACAAGTATTGTCTCTTAATAACTAAGTAAATAGTTATCCTGCGTTAATCCGAATCCACCGTGCCACGTTTTTCATCCGCCCCTCTCTTTCCTTTTCAATATTATTCTTGATTGTCCACGTTGTTCAATTGATTGTCACGTTGAAGAGAAAAACAAGAGCAAGAAGTGCGAAGAGAGAGGAAACGGCTCCTTAGTTGCAGTGTTAAAAAGAAATGGATTTCCTTTCAAAATTCAGTATAGGACAAACCATTATTATCTGTTGGTAAGAAAAACTGAACTACAATCTCTGGTTACGTACCTTACTTCACTCACGTTATTTTTAATAGGGATTGAAAATCTGGCCTCTGGCATAATAACAACGAATGCACTACCATTACAAGCCCCATTATATGGCAGTTAGTTGGGCCGTTTCTGGATGCAAGTATCAGTCATATAATGGGGCAAACATTTTCAAAACGGAGTAGGTGGAAGACGGAGAAAAGAGAACAATGCAAAGTAATGCAGAGCAAACAGTTGCTGTTGTAAGCAATAATTGGAGAATAGGAATATATTCAGACTGAAAACCAATTTTCAAGGGGCTATTGAAAAAGTTTGGTTTATTCTGTTTTTTCTTTGGTGTTAAATTGCACTGATAAAATTACACTTTTTTTGTCATTATATCAAAGTGGGACAAAAATAGGTATGATACATTTCAGCTGGAGTGCCATTTTCTCCATGAAATTCAATGCTACAAATCTATAAAGAAATCGCACTTCCTGTAATTTAGTTATCGTTCTGCAAGTAAATCTGGTTTAACAAATCGATGTTCAATAAAATATTAAATTGATTACTCATTGATCTTGTTACATGTTGTACAATCTAAATTTTCCAATCTACTCTAGAACTCGGTTAATTCATATCTGTTGATATTCAAACCTAGCCCCGCCTACAAAAGCTTAATTAAGCACATAAATAAGTCGCATTATTGCGACCCTTCACTTTGACAACGTGAAGTTCTTGTAGTAAGAAATCTTGAAGAAATGATCTCTTTCCTGGAGTGCTTTGAGATTTTTGAGTGCACAGAGAGGTACAGATGTCTCACATTTGTATTGCTTAAATTGCACTCCTCAACATGCCGAAAGGATAAACTGAGATACGAAATAACAAGCGGTTGAAATTCCCAAGTATCCCTTTACAATGGGTTTCATAATATACGTAACAAGGCTTGCCAATCAGTTTGTGTGCCCTTTTCGCCCCTCGTGTAAGGTCCAGTTGTTGACCAGTTTGAATTCTTTGTATGCAAGACGAACCCTTACTTTAATGGTAGACTTAGACCGTCATTTGGGTCAATTTTGCTACATCTTGACGTGATGAATATTGATGGGTCTACCATGCAGTCAGCCAGTCAAATGTTATGCACTTATACTCGGATTGAGTATCGATAAGTTCATCTTATTAAATCTCACGTTATTGTCAGATTTGACATAATTTTCAGAAAATATGGGTAGTCATAAACTCCATAATGGCTAAGAACAAAAAGAACGTTGTTTCTGAGGCGCCTAATCCATCAATAGGTATGCTGAGTTGCCTCCATGAAAATTTTAGCTTGATGAATATTATTGGTCATAAATCATGATATGAAAGTTCGCGTCAACAAGTCAACCACTAAAACTCGTGTGACAAATATCAATCCAGCCAGTTTACGTTATTATGCCACTGCCACAATGGTCAATAGACAAAAAACAAATAAAGCTACACACCGTGGAAAATTCTTGACTAAATTCCACGAATTGAAAGTTGATTGCACCCACATACTGAAGGTTCACAATAAGAAAGTAACAAAACAAGTAGCACGTAGTAACAACTACCTGCAACAATCTGAACATACATTCACTTAAACCAACAAAGTTTTAAAACAGCAATAAAACTGTAATAAAATTTGATATTCTTTTTTTCTTATCCTTTCCACAAAAATTTATTATTGACACTAATTTAACGTGAGAAGTTAAATAATAGAGATTTAACTCTTTCTAAGGTACAAACGCGACATTACTTAGACGAGAAAAGAGGTGGGATTCGACGGCTTCTTTGTAATTTTAAAGATGTATCTTGTTACCCAATTTAAACTAAGTAAGTACCAAACCCACCCAGCGATTAATAAAGGCATAGGACTGGAAAATATTTGCAAACATAAAAGGAACCCTTCTTTTATGCAACATTACAATACAAGGTTTCCAGCCGGTAGTCAATTATGGGAACTTTAGTGTGCTTTACACTCTCTGAAGATAAAGGCTTAGCATTAAAATCTCAGTTTTACTGCTGCTCATACTCGAGATAAGCGACATGAGGAGTGTGATGGGCTTGGCTTGATTGTTGATTATTTCATTATTTGCAAATTTTACGAGCCCATTGCTCTCATCATCCCCATTTCTGTTTGGCAGGGTATCACATGTAGAGATTATAAAATGTAATGACGAGGATGAGGAGTCGTAATTTGGAATGGGAATGCAAATATCTGCGACAATACTAACAATTTACGTGGTTAATGACTTTCTTCGTACCAAATAAAGAGATAAAATTGTCTCACTTCTGCGGTAGCAGGTAGTTGCACAATGCAGCCTATTTGTTGTCAATGTTGGGTTATTTTACAACCACATTTCTGCCTGATGTGGTTGTCAACGGTTTGTTCGTATCAATAATTTAAACTAAACTATATCCATGAAGAAAACTATCAAGAGGACAATGCTGAATATAACAATTTTAGTCTAACTGCCTTCTTAAAGACTTAAACAAATGTTTTTAATTATAGGATAATCTTTAAAAAATTTAAAGTTTGGGTTTTGTCCGGAACAAAAAATTTGCACGCATGTAAACTTTTGTAGACTGTAAATAATTTTAGTTTGCTTCACATATGGTTCCTATTTTGTTACGCATGTGGCTTGTTCTAGAACTTGTCAAAGTGTACTTAAAGAATTGGCAACCGGGAAGAGTTGCAATTTGCTAAGTATTAGAAACATTTGTCTTTAGTTGAATACGAATTACGCTCAAATTCCACAACAGTTTGAAGCCAAGATCAACACCATGTCAAGACCACCCCACCGTTTTACTCTTTGCTGAGGAGTAAGTACATTTATGAAAGAAAACATTTTTCGCAATAAGTATTTGCCACTCAGTTATGCAAACAAACTCAAGTCCATTACGGGAATTTACTCATTTAACCTTCCACCTTGCTGGTTTGATGTAGAGACACTTATCCTTCTCATAAAAAACACATAAAATTTAAAACTAGAAATTTTCAATGTTACTTATTTATTAGCAGTAGTTAACAACAAGCTACTTGGATATAATGTATAATGCCATCACCTAACCAAAGTCCATCTCCACTCCAGCACCCAAAAGGTCTCATTAACCACAGTAATAAAACAACTTATTTAAGCTACAATCTCCACAACATGTGAAAAATAAAAATTTTCTTTTTTTGAGGAGCTCAAATAAATTGCAGATGTGTGAATTTTCAAAAACTTCAAACACGCAAAACTGACGATATGCATACTTACTCGACTACCAATTTATGTTGTACGTATAACCGACCAGTTTAGTTTTGTCCAACTCCTGATTTTACTTTCTTTACGTATCCCCTGCAATTAAGACTAAACATGGCATAATTTTTCGCAATTATTGACAACCATAACTCAGTCAGGAACCTTTTAAAATTTTAACAGTCTCACAAAATTAAATTCCAGTATCCTGCTGTGCAAAGGTTGTTATTGATTTGGACTCTTCTCACATAGAAAAAGACAGTTTACGACAAAACCCAAGCATATGTGAATATAGAACATTCTGTCAGTTTTAATTTAGCTTGAAGTGTTTTATGAACTTGTGTCCCACTATGGTCACAGTCTTATTACTTTTTAGTGTTTTATGAAGCCCAGCTAAAATGTTTATTCCAATTTAAGTATTCAGGAAGCTCATGAAAAAAATTAAGGCTTCCTTTACTTTTCAAATGTGGAGTATTAGTGCATACGCAGACATGAATATATTGTCTTAACTTGTTGCGACTACTGGAAAGAGAGCCAATATTTGACCACGTTTTTAGGAAGGAATTTCGCAAGCCCCTGTTAATGTCGTCAAACTTACTGTGGAAAGTTGTTTGCACTACAAAGTTTGTACAATTTTACTTAAATTCCTTTCTTTCATGTCTGCATTACCACATTCCCTTCTAAATTCTTAAGTTAATATAAAATACAGTTAGATTATTTAAATTTTTTTAAAATCATAACCAAATTGATGTCACGATATCACCCTTACACACTGCAAGTTGCACTTCATGCAACCAACATTTTTCGGTCTGATTAAATATAAATTTATTCCATCAGATTACGGTATTATTCTGTATTTGAATGCAAAGTTGTATATTTAGCTATGGTCATACCGTAAAAATGCAGCCATGTTGCAAGTATATCTTTAAAATGAAGTAACATAAAAACGAGAAAAGTACAATAAGAAGGCCCATCATTAACTGGGTATAAGTGCCTTAAGTATGTGGATGTGACTAGGAATACGAGACGAGGTCCAAGTACCATCCCAGGTGAGATGATTGAAAAGCTGGTCATATAAAACACTTTTCGAGGAGGAGAGACCATGCATCAAAAAGTTGAAGGGTGCACAGTCTCTCAGTGTGTAACCTAGCTGTTTAAAGGCTCTAACGAAGGACACCCGCAGTTAAATACTTTACAGTTTAAGCCACTGATGAGACGAGACGAGCCGTGCTGCCCTGAATTGCCTCCCTCCCTCCACTTATTCGAATTTCAAAACCACGCCACACACTGGTTCGGCATACGTAACGAAGCCCTAAGGAGCTACTGGACTGCTGGACTTAAGTCACTCCACGGTTGAGGTATATAGGTACAAGTTTAGAGTTTACTTGTTGGAAGGAAATAAGTACAAGATCAGTCTCTCTGTTACGAGCTATATTTTAAGATTCCTGTAGACCCAGTCACCCAATTTCCCTTGCAGGCACTAAATCACTCCACAACTACACAATTCCAGGGCCAACATATCTGTGAACGGGAGGAGAGAGTTGGAATATGAAACTGGATGGTTTAACTCACATAAACTGAAATAATATTTATTATTTTATATTTTATTCTTGGCTGAATAAAGCGCATTCATAGGCACTTACATCATTATATTTACTTTGGAAGGAGAAGAAACAACTTTTGACTTTGACCACACCATGACACAAAATACAAAGGAGACAGTTGAATTGTGAATTCATTATGTTTAATTCTTTTATTACTCTTCGAATCTGAAATGAATATTTGGAGAGTTTGTTGGCCTTCAGTTTCCAAATTTCATGGTGCAAATTAGAACAAAATCGTAAACTGTGTCATGTCAAATTGGCATTTGACAGAAGGATATTCTAAACTTATTCCTCTCACTAGTTAAGTACAAATCACTAATTACAGGACTGGGTAATGCATGAGATTGTTATGTAATTGGAATAAAGTTTATTTTGTTGCCTAATTCAATTCCTGTAGATTCAGATGAACGGTTGTGAAGAAAGATAGGAAATAAAATAGAATCAAGGGTCCTCATCTACCTCCACCGACGACCATTATTCAGGTGAAACATCAAAGCAGCGCATTTTACAGATCACTTTTGGAACAATTCACTCTCACCATTACCCCTGAACAGCCCCACTCACTCCACTGAAGATGGATTGGTGAGGTTAAAAAAGGATGGTTGAACATAATAAAAGGATTGAAGGTAACCCTTCCATTTTCTGTGGAAGAGAGAGATACCAAAAAGAAATACAATCCGACCTTTTTAAATTTCAGATTGAAAGTTAATGCATCTACTTCTTTTATCATCCATCATTTACTTCGGCTTAATGATGAGTAGCATAAGGATGCATTGAAAAAAATTCAAATTCCTTTGCAACCCAGCTGGAATGCTTTCAAATTCATGGTTATTCCATCATATCTGGATTTGTAACGGTAAAGCACTGCTAAACAACCTTTTTCGAAGCATTTCTATTTCCAGTGTAATGCCGCTACATATTTTTTTCTTTTATTTGAGATGCCTTACATTATTGATAAATTAAACGCAACTCAAATAAGTAGTAAGCATAATTGTCTGCAAAAATGGGTGAAATCAGCATATTACTGATTGTTGCGTCCTCTCCTTATAAGTGACTTTGGTAAGATAAAGGAATAAGGAAAAAATGATTTTTATTTAAAGTCCTTTCCATTTCCGAGGAAGAATGTTGATGTTTTGGTGGTACAACTCAGCTTCCGCCTTATTACATTAAGCCCTAAAACTAAAATCCTTGTCTATCCAAAAAATTCAAAGTATACACATCTCACTAATCCAATGAACAAGTTGCATCAAATATCTGAACTAAAATCCAATCCGTGTAATCCTAACGATTTCTTATCTTTTTAAACCATCACAACCCTTCCTCCTCAAATCCACTCCATTCAGCTGAAACAGTTTTCTAAGAGTTTACTAGCCACGTCTAGGAAAAAAGGGTATAAGAAAGTACATAGGGATGAACACGAAGTAAGAAAAAGGGTGACAAGATTAAGTGAGGTTGATAGGAGCCAGAATCAACATTTAAAGCCACATTGGAATTTGGGAGTGTCATCTCAGAGCAGGCAACGGCAAATTTTTTAACAAATTGGGCACCCAGTAAAACAAGAAATTATTCGAGATTTCAGTCAAAGATTTGTCGAGGTGTTGTTTTACACTAGGAAACTACATGAACTAAAAACAATACTGTTCCTCTTTTTTTCGATTTCACTATGTTTGCACGAGTAACCAACTGCCCTCATTACTTACTTCAGTAGACATCCAGCAACTAGTTGCAAACTGCATGGTACAACGACAAATAAGGTATTAATATACATTGCATTTTTGGAAAATTTTCATTAAAAAAATATGAAGGTGATGGAACAATTATTCCTCACTATTTGCAAGCTGGGTGGGAAAACCTGACCACCATCCTCCGTATTCCCAAGTTCCTAGTACTGCTTTCATTACATAATTCCAAATGACAATAAGACGGAAGCTGATTGTTGGTTGTTTGGATGATGGTGCTAATAAACCTCATCAAAAGCAATATTATTAAGTACCCACGAACAATTCCATTAGTTTAACTTACACACTCACTGCCTTGTCATTGTTTGTTCGTGGTACCACTATTGCACCAATATGCCAACCCAAGGAATTTAATGAGTGCTTGACATCTCAAGTCAACTCAAGACAAGGTCACCAGTGATCGGTACCTTTCAAAGTTTATCCTGCCCCCACACTCCAGGCAGCAATAAATACCCGACTTTATTTTATTGTACTCTGAAGTTAGTTGAAGATTGAAGTGTTTGTTTATTACCTCATCTTTATACTGGTGCACACTTGTAAAATGAAGGAAATTGTCCTGCCTGTCCATGCCATTCTGCTCGATATACGTCCTACCTTAACAGCTAATGCCACCAATGATCTGCTTCATTTTCAATCTCAATCTCATAATATAAGTAAGTAGTACAGGTATATCTGCTGCACCTCCCTTCAGCCGTTCTTATCTTTATCTTTCACAACAATCCCACGAATAATAGAATTTCCTCCCCATAGTTCAAGACAAGATAACCAAAACGTATATTTTGACATCTGAGGAAAAATCTTTATTTCAACTAAAGAAAGATCTCAGGATTGCATTGAATTTCATTGGATTTTAAGGATTGCAATGATGGAACTGTGGAAATAATGTTCTTTACTTTTCCAGTAATGTAATGCAAGGTGGACTAGACTCCGGTAGACCACCCACTTGAACAGTTGATTTTCTTGTTGTCTGCCATGTTTTTCTTCAGCGGATATTTATCCCTAATCTTAAATACTTGCTGGCTCACTATATTACTAGATTACTGCACGTAGAGTCCTCAATGTTTGCTGTAGGATTAGAAATCAAGGGAAAGGAGATCCAAGCCAGGTCTTTTCCCATTTGCTTTGATTCTTGGGATTTTTTAAATTCTAAGATTTCAAATATCAGATAAATTCAATCATGGCAGGGGATAAGGATTACTGAAATTAAACAAATTCCAAGAATGTGTAATCATCTCTGCACAGTGAGCAGTTTAGAGTGTTTGACTTTTCTCAAATTCTAATGAAATCTCATCTTGTTCAACTTAATTCTTCAATTTAACACACGCCCAAATCGTGGAATGGTAGACTTTAAGCGTGTGATATTTTAATTTTCTCATGAAATAAGAGCCATTCAGTTTGGGATTTCAAACAACAGATAAAGGCACGCCTATAGTTCAAAGGTAGACGTTGGAAGAGAGATGTCAAACATCGGAATATTACAAAGTGAGTATCATCCTTTTCCTGAGATTGCTTCGAGGAAACCACGGAAGGACAATTGCATGTATTTGAAGTTGAACACAATCACTGTTTACCCATTTAGCCGGACAGGAACGGAATTCTTGTCCATGACGGCTGCAGTGGCAATTCATTTCTTTTGGCTGGACAGCTTTATTGTGTTTGGTTGCATTGAATGTGACACTTTTTCCTTGCTTCTTCTTTTTTCATTGAATTTACTCCAGGCGAAGCTCAACTCACGAAATGTCATTTAGTAAGAATAACCCCTCCTCAGAGCATGGGAGAAGGGCAAGGTTGAAATCCAGTTAACAAGTGGAAGGACAAGCAAAAATAGAGATCAATATAAGTATTTAAGAAACTTGAAAATTCCAATGTTGAGACAAGTGAAATGCATGCATGGATGGGTGTGGGATGGTAATGTAACCTTGTTGAAAAGATGTATGCCAGGATTAACATTAGTGGTCGGAATGGTCTAAATTAAAAGTGGTAAATGCAGATAAGTATAAAGGAAGCCTTTTTCCAGACAAAGTTTAGCTGGGCTTGACTTTTGACTTTTAGTTGCAATAACTCCATTTGGTTTCTAGATCTTGTCACGTATTTTTTACAGGATCCTGTCCAGTCAGTGGAAGTTCATGTTATGTGAAAGACAAGGAACAGATTGCAGACTCAATTTTTGTTTGGAAGGTCAAAAAAGTTAAAAATGTGAGAAGTATTATGTGTGAAAATAAAATCTATCCCGACTTTCCTTTTGGTTTTGTTTTGGCTTGAGAAAGAAAACTTTTCTCAATATTTGGTTCATAATATTATTCGTCTCATCATGATCCGGTTTAAGATAAGGTTTGGAATTTTAGGAAACTGACGCAAGTTGCCACATTTCTCAATTCTCTTAATGTACAATCCATCCTTTGCATTCCATTATGTTCATTCCGTTGCGGGTGTGAATTTCGAACAGAAGCCGCTCAGCCACAAGTGGCGTTACATCCATAATAATGAACAAGGATAATAGCAGAGTCAGTCATAATTCAAAAGTCAACTTCAATCGTACAAAAGGATTTTGGATTTATGATGCAACCTGGACGTAAACTTGACTTAATTCTTTTACTTCTTAGACCAAACGTTTTGTTATTGTAGGATTTGTTTGTTACTCCCTCCTCTGCCACGTTTCAAACCATCAACTTAGTTAACAATGCAATATTAACCAACCAACTAAAAAACACAAAATCCCTTAAACTTACTTGGCAGAGCGCAAGAAGACCTTTGACACACATGACTTATTTGCTAATATGTACAACCCTGTTGTGACAATGAGGGGGACAATAGATTATTAAGAGCGTTTAACATAGCACCGGATCTAAATTACAAGAAAATTACCTTCCATTCTGAATTTTCTGATTTACTCGCAGCATAATTCATTCAAAACTGACGCCGTGCTTTAAATCAAAATTTTCTCAGCGCATTTCCGCATTTGTTGAAGTGTTTGGAATTTGCCAATTTTTCGCCGAGTACCGCACTATCTTACTTCTCTACTTACAAGGGCCAACTTATCATGAGTAATGGCTCAGAGAATGTAACCAAGTGAAAACTATTGTGGAGTTTAGTACTTTAATTTTTAATTTTGTTTTGTCCCCAATCACGTCTGATCAAAGGGACTTTTTTGATTCAGACAGTGAAGAATGACAATGGTTTAAAAAGTTGAAAATTTGCAAATTTCGAAACCGGTTCCCCTACACTAGAAGGACTCGTCAAATGGGCGACGCTAAGATTTATTGGCAAATGTGCGAAATTGTTATCAAACCTTGTCTTAACCACACCAGACAGAGCCTTATACTTCTTCGGCCTCGAGATTTAATCAACTCAACGGCGAATTTCAATGTGCATCTTACACAAATCAAATTCTAATCTCGATACTCAATCTCTTCATATTAAAATTAGTTGGCTGGTTTAGACCCAAGAAGATACGAAGGAAATTTAAATTACAATAATGTAATCAAAGTATTGCGAATGCATTGGATGAGCAAGTTGTGGACCTTGTATAAAATATTATTAATAATATAATGAAAACTATTTTGAATTTCTAGTGATACTTGTAATATTTACTTAGACCAGAGTCAACCGTAGTAATTAACGTGTTACGTGCATTTCCTACAATTTTGTAAGTCATTTTTTTTCATTTCATAGAGACATCATAATCCAATACTCATATTTTGTGTAGTCCCGTTGATAAGATAATGGAAGATTTTGGAGAGTTCGAATTTAATTTTTATATTATAATATTAAATGATTCCAACGTAATGCG
>JAAXNX010000539.1:0-27416 GCA_036491905.1 Folsomia manolachei | reverse complement strand
GCTGGGTTTGGAGCCTGGTGCACTTGCAACGTAACGATCCCATCCTCTAATAATGTTACCGTATAATTGTGTATCCTCCAAATAGGAACCTTATCAAAGTGAAACAAATTATTAAATTAGTCATGCATGCGTACAAGACAAAAATGAGAAGAAATCAAGAAAGCGACTTAAATACCTTCAAACGCATAAATTTGTCGCTCCAAATTAGCTAGTGTGTCCTGTAATTAATAATTTAAACATAAATTCATTCACATTATTAATTTTAATCAAACTTTAACCTTGAACTTGAACTTACTGTTAATTCAGCACGCCGCTTCACCAAATCCGCAAGTTCTGTTCGGGTATCGAGTAAATTTGGCTTTGTTGGAACTTTATCCATTGTAATTTATTAATTAATTCCTTCCACGACGAGATTAGTTAATTAATAATTAATTAATTCAAAATTTTAATTTCTTTCAAAAAACACAACTGATTAAAGTTGTTTACCTATTTACTCGTCCCGCCAAAAAAATCTCAACTTGCCCCCACCGGGAATCTGAAATTTGCCCGATAAACATTGATCGGTGTAAAACTAAAATATTTTGTAAAAGAAATTTGGTCTTGGATAAGTAACTTATCACAAGTTATCCCGGCTTATCCAATGATAAGACCACGACCAAGATGGACACCTACGTTGCTCGAGTTATTCAGTTGGACGCTTTGATATTGGATGCAGAGTTTTTTTCCTTGATTAAAAGTCAGGTCTTTAACATTTTGAATAGTTTTAAGGTAAGCTTTTTAATTAATCATGGCATTAATCTACTTAAATTAGTGTTTGCAAATTATCGATATTTCCAGGTGGGTGGCGTTGTTCACAAGTATGGACCAGAGATACAGTTTCTGATTAAATTAATTATTTGGAGGGTAAGGGATTAAATAAAGATTTTATTATAAGAAGTTAGTCAAGAATTTGATGTTATCATCATTGTTTGTAAATATAGCTGAGTGTGTACCAAAGGGGCTCTTCCATAGGTCAGACCCTCCTCGGGATAAAATATGCTTGTGATAAATCCGCCCTGAAACTTTTGTTCCTGTTTGAATCCGTGATTCCATATTTTTATGAAAGATGCATACCTGTACTGAGATCCCAACCTATTTTCAGAAAGGTATCATTACAGTTTAAAATTACTTTTTGTTGTTTTTGTTCAAAATTAAAGTTGTCTGGTTTTCTCAATTGATAAGGTCGATGAAACCACTACGCTATTTGGAGGATGGGGTCAAAATCTTTGAAATACTCAACTTTTTAATGTTTCTCATACAAAATCGATATCCAACTTTGATTAATCGAATTATTAAGTTGAAAATGACTCCTGCATTCGGTCTAGTCCATCCGTCGGTTGGATA
Source organism: Folsomia manolachei (assembly GCA_036491905.1). Lineage (NCBI taxonomy): Eukaryota > Metazoa > Arthropoda > Collembola > Entomobryomorpha > Isotomidae > Folsomia > Folsomia manolachei. Next base: position 26,033 of record JAAXNX010000539.1, on the reverse strand, counting down.
TTCTTATCAGCTTAGGGAAATGTTGTGGCATCAATTTGCAGTGAGTTTATTTAGTGTTTTAAATTCTGATTTAACATTTTGGATGTTTGTGCAAATGAATAATAAAATTATCATTTCAGGAATTCTTGATGATCATCCTTCCCATTATAAATATCCACCGAGTCAAACGGTACCTGAGAGAGTGGGGTTTTAGTTCCACATCTGGTCCCGGCGTCACCGACGGTACTTCAAATAATATCAATTCCGTTCTAAAATGCTGTATATGCAAACAGGATGTCCGTAATACCTCAGAAAATGGAGTCGTGTATATTTTGCTACTATTGTTTAAAAGCTAATATTATGGCAGACCCCGAATTTCAGTGCAATAGCTGCATCCATGCATCCAAGTAGTTGCATGAAAACTTAGAATTTCAATTTGAAAGATATTTTAACATTTTCTTTTTTACAAATGACTGTCAAATATTATTTTACTCTATTTTTAAGCAGAATATTTTACTCAATGTTGAAGACGTATTATTGAAATGCATTTTATTGGGTTACATTTAATTTGACAACAACAATTTTGTTATAAGGTTTCTTACAGTGAAGCGAATACATACTATATTTATATAGAGAAGTTATAGCCTCTGTTTATTATTGGAATATGGGCATGGTACTGGTATTTAATCAATCATTTAATTCGTGTAATTGGTTTCTAATTGGGTCCAATCCTGTATTGTTATAGACTTTGGTTCAGGAATAGGGCATTCCGGGTTAAAAAGTTAAGATTCTTCACGGCCATTTTGCCTAAAAGTGGGACAAAGGAAAGGTTTTCTTGACGGGTGCGAATATTTAGTTAATTGGTTGGTAATTTTGAGTTAAAGTGTGTATATTGTATGCATGACTGTGCGGCTCCTCAAGATATTATACAGGAATTTCGCTTCGAATGTCGGTCTCTCAGTTTAGCCAGTTGTTCAGGGGTTGGTACATGCACAGGAGGATGTGCAGAAGAGGAGGACCCTGGCACTCCACCTACAACTTGTGATGGAATAATCACATTAATTACTTTCTATAATATTGGCCCGTCAATTTTATAACTTACCAGGAAGTGACTGCCTCCTTTTTCGAAGAGCTGGGCTGAGTTTATACGTAACTTTTGCTTGGTTTAAGAGTTCCTGTGAATTAGAAAATAGTGTATAATTGAATGTGGAAGGTTTGGTTTATAAACATTGCTAACAAACCTTGAACACGTCTGTGACCCTGTCGCCCGTTTTCGCGGAGCATTGCACAAATCCATGATTCCAACGAGTAATAACTTTTTGTGCCCGATCCTCATCCACTGTATGCTCTTCCGAGTCCAAGTCTGTCTTATTCCCTACGACTACGAGTGGTATTTGGTCACCTGAAATTCACATTTCACATTTTTCCATAAAGTTTTGTACGATAAGTGGTAAAAAAAAGTCCAAAAATTCTAGTTCCACTCTCATTTTAATATCATAAAATCGAAATAGATGTAATTAAAGCGTCACCTTTTGACTGGACGACTTGATTACGAAGGGTCAGCATCTGACAAGTGATTATATTATATTTTCCATAATTATAACTTGCAATGCATTTTACCTCATCGAAAGACGTGTCGTCATCAACAGAGTAAACAATAATGAAGGCGTTGGATGATGCTGGTCAGAAAAGACAATAAGATATTCCATTTTAAATCATTCATTTAGGAGCAAGTCACTTACCAATGTTTAACGTTTTCATAGCAGGAAACTCATACGATCCCGAGGTATCCAGGATATCTAGAGTTAGTGAAGAGCCTTGAATAGGAAAATCTGCTCTATGCATTTCTTCCACTGTCGAGCGATACTTCGACTGCCAAGTGTCATAAAGAAATCTTTGAATTATAGCTGTTTTCCCGACCTAAATCAAAAAGAATTGTTGGCCATCAAACATTTCTGCAATCGTGTCTCTACAAACCTTTGCTTGACCCAGGATCATCACTTTGTAGCCAAGTTTGCTCGGTCCTTTTGTCGGAGTGGATACCGTAGTTCGAGCTTTTGGTGGAGTTGGACTTGGTGATCTTCTAAATCTCGAGGACGGTGGAGATAAACTTGGTTGCAAACTTGGTTGTGGTTGCAAACTCAGACGTCGCCCAGTTCTCGGTCTTGCGGGTGAGGCAGCCGTGTCAGATCTTTGCAGGCGCCCAGCAGACATTGTGTGATTTTTTTGGGATTCTTTCTGTAATTTGGAAGAATAAGGGACAAAAATCAGAACCATTTCGAAGGAAATATCTCATTTATTTTGAAAAGCCATGTCTGATGGTATTGAAACTTAAGGGAAGTCAAGTAGGTCACACAAATGGGCAAGTTATTCGATATCAATCAGTAGGACGTGACTTTGGGAAAGGGGAACATTATTGGATCGCCTTTTCAATTCAACCTGACTCCCATTTACATATCCTGCTATCTCATGGCATGATTTGAATTCAGATCCTGAATTTCAGAAGGTTTCATATGTAAGTGCGAAACTCATTTAGGTAGGTTGTAACTCAAACCTGGCAAATTTCAGGAGTTTTACGTTAATCAAAAATAATTGGTATGGTTTACACTGCGTCATTTCAAATGCTCACGTGGAGAAACGCATTTCGAACACTGTTAATAATTCTCCATTTCCTTAACATGTGTTCAATCCAATACTACATTATTGCAGGGTGTTTGTTAGTCAAACAATGAGAGGAAGCCTTAAATTTTCATGCCAATTGTATGTGTAGAAAACGTCCCATTTCCTTGCATGATAACTCTGCCAAGTAATAAATTACTAAGGATCGTGTACGTAAATTTTCCGTAACGTAACTCTACACTGCAAATAACGCCCGTGATTTAGTACCGTGTCAGGATATAATCCCTTATAAATAATTTTGAGATTTAATTTAACTCGAAAATATATTTCCAACAAAACATGAAACAACAGCTTTACAATTCCTACAAAGACATGAAATGTTACACCTGTAAAAAGACGCCTCACTTTATTCCAGACTTTCTCCACTCTACTTTCTCCCTAAGCTAAAACAATCCTTTCTCTTATGTCTCTCTTCGCCTCATTTCCTTCATTGCTTGCCTTGCATAGATTCACGCATTGTTCTCACAACATAAGAGAGACAAAGGCAAAGCCGTAATCCGGTCCGAATTGAAATTGGAGCAGTCAAGCAGCAGCAGCGTCCATCTCTTAAGAGAAAAGGAAAAACTGCGGGGACACCGGGAAATGATGCCAGATTAGAGAAAGGACATTCCATCCCAAGTTTCCTTTTTCTTTGCAGTCATCACGAGCCAAATCAGGATAATGGGAATAAGGATTCAGAAGAGAAAGTAAAACCAGACCAGACCAGACTAGAGTAAAGTGGACTAAAAGAGAAAAATTCTGCTTTCTCCTGGTTGAATGCAGATCCGGATTTATTATGACTCCACCATCGAGCCGAATGGGGTGATTGATTGCGAACCAAACGTAAGGAAACCTTTCTCCTGAGACGACGACGCAGCTTGTTCCATGTTCCATTATTTTATCGTCTTCACTTTATTCCAGCTTTTAAAGCAAAGTCACTGACTATGAGTCAGTTGTCACGTCATTTGGGGAAAGTTTCGTATCTCATGTTCAAATCGACACGTCCATACGCCCCTTGGGTAAATTAGCATTGTCATCAATTCTTCCACTGTCAACGGAACGGCTTATCTAGAACGGAATGGACACTTATCTATTTGCCCGTGACAATTGTATACTCTACATGGCTTAACTCTACATGACGTGACATGACATGGTTAACTCGGTTACGTGGAATTATCTGTCTGTATGTGCTCCATTTCTGTCCATGTATGCCTGCATAGTTAAATTAATTTAGCCAATTCCCGTCCACCAATTAATTGATCGTTGGTAGAGGATCACAGTTAAGTAATGAAGAACTAGTTTGTGTACCTACATATTTCCTGCAGATTTATAATGAGGCATGACGCAATATTGGATTCAGCACAGCTCAGTCATCCCCTTAATGATGTGGTAAATAGGATACAAATGCCGAAATTCCCTTTATTATTATTAACCCAACTTTCACCCAGTTCGTGAACAAACCTTCTTGAGATTAGAGTCAAAATTCAAACTAAACGAAATGAATATTTTGATCCAATTCCCAGGGAATTATTCCCTCATGGCTCAACCCTATATTTAGTTTACTCTCTGGATAACCATGCAACTGCTCTTTACCAGTCACTTTCCCTTATTGTCAGTTAGTTCGGGTTTTGTGTACTCGTCCACTTAGGAGAGCTGGAAATTGAGCCAGAATTGAAGCCCATTTCCTATTTGCATTCTGTTTACTTTTCAAAGGATGAATTTTACTGTATTCACCAGGATATGTTTGGATAACCTAACCACAAAATTTGCTTGTACAAGCTTACATCCAAATCCTTAACCAACCAGGTATTTCAACATGGTGGCTGATATCTGCGTAATTCTCATGAAAAGAGAAAGTCGGGTTGATTATAGGCTATCCTTATGTTTCTATCTGTTCCTTGTCACTAGCTCCTGGTAACAAACTTCCGGTGACGGCTTTGTGAATCAATTAGTGAAGGGATTAGGTGCCGTTTCAGCCTTGATCCGACACGAACCAACATCCAACCAAACCAACATCCCATCCTAACAAAATAGTAGTGTCAACTAATGCTACAATGGATATTGGTAAGCCCAGCCTCACTTTTCCTGGACCAAACCAAACCACGTATCTGTATCTCTGTCACCTTTGTAAACCACAGACTAATGGCTATCCAACCCCTTGAGAACCTGAAACACCTGTCTTTGTTTAGCTGGTTTGTTCCTCTATAAATGTGTGTATCACATCACATATGTAATTGGAAGAACACATCTGCTCCTGGAACAATACCAAATCTAAGCAGATACCTTCTCCTTAGTTGGAAGGAAACAAATGTTTGGCTTAACCATTACATTATCAATTTCAGTTCTGCCTCCAGCCCAAAATACTTTATTTTGCAATGTAATTGAGAATTGGGTACAATCACAATGGTCCAAACCAGGTATAGACACACCCACCCACCAGGAAAATATGTAACAAAGAAATAAAACCCAGCCGGAGTCTCCACATAAACAATAAGAAAAAGAAAATGCTCAACCAACCGCATCCAGAAGTAGTTACATTACCAACTTACTTCTCTCCTATTGTGTTCCTTAATATAAAGGAGAAAGTAAGACACACTTTCTCTGACTTTACCCACACTCTCTGGGCTTTCCTTGCCATCAGGTTACTTTCACATAATGTAATAGAAATTGAATAATCTCTTGCTCAAGGCCAGTGTCCTGTCTCTTTCTTTAAGAGAAAGCTATTCCACCCACTGGTAGTCAATACGAGATCAAATTTGTTAAAGCGAAGCTTACTTATTAGACTGGTACTCATTCGTGTCACTACTACCTAAAAAAGTTGAGTCTCTTCTACGAAGGGCACTTTCACTTATTTTTTTACTCGTCATTTTTCATGTCTTGACAAAATCACAATTTTCCAAAGTATTGTATCGAACAGGATATTGTAGCTTTTTGAGGAAAAGTCTTCCTCTTGTTCTCGGTTCTAAACGACACTCAACTCTCAACTAAACTCATTCACTTTACTTCTTGACTTAGCAATTTCAGCAAGAAAGCAATCTCTACTTTATCCAAGTCCTTATTTTTGTGGAAGGGTGAATAATGGGGTTGGAACTACCACCTCAGCACGTCTTAATGTGTTAGAAACTACACCACATATGGCAGAGATTATTCTTTTTAAGGCACACCTCACCCAGTTTGATTTACATAAGAGTTATCCCACTTGGACTAATGTTTGCCCATAAAAGTAAGACATTTGCCAATGAGTTCTACGTCAATTTCCTAAAATTACCAGCATAAGTCACGGATGAAATCCTTTTCTTGCCAAAGTTTCATAAGGACGTGTTGCCTAAAAAACCTTACTCCCAAAACCAACTCACCTCGTTTGGCATGTGAAGTTCTGGGCAAACACTTGATAAGTTTGGTTCGTCTTTTTCCATTTTTTCATCCAATATCCCAGAAAGTCAAGACTCAAACTCTGCCCAACATAATTCAATAGTTGATTTTGGTCCGTCAGTGCTGCGATTGACGTTCAATACTTGAATCTATCTCAAGATTTTCACTTTCACTCTTCAACTTTCTTTTCTTTCTTTTATTTTTTTCTCTTCTGCCTCCAGTAAGGAAAGTGAATCCAATTCATGAACAAAAATAAAGTGATGGGAGTGAGTGAAAGCAGGCATAAGTTGGTATGGGCCAAGCCATTCCAGCATAGGGAAAAGTTGCATAATTTTGAAAATATAGAAAGTTCTCTGTACAAAAATGCTCCATTCCCACTTTATCAAATTACCTCAACCATACGAATATCTGCACATATGAACTTAATAAAGTTCTTGTATTTTATCACGAGAGCAGACTTTCACCCCATTTTGCCAAAATTATATTTTTACGCTCATTCGAACCCGGAGAGAAAGAAGCTTTGGAAATAAGCAAGCAACATAATATTAACTACACTTCTATCTGAAGGAGTAGCAGCTGGTAAATCTAACATTTATTTTGACGTATTGCTCTCTCCCAGACAATAAAGGGATTGTATACCATTTATTTTTGCCTTATGCCCATCTCACTCAAGTCCTTCCGCCCTGTGTAAACAAGGATTCATCCATCCAGTCCAAAATCCAATCCTAGCCACCAACAAGGCATCCAAATAAACTGCAGATCGGCCAGGGTCTGGATTTTCAGAATGGATGATAAAGCTGTGTCGTTTGCCATTTTACTTGGGCAGACACATTCCAGAAATTCCTAGGGATGGGTGAAATGACATAATCTCAACCGTAAATCAATGCCCATCCCATCACTTGATTCACATGAAGTACACTGTTTGCTAGGATAAGGAAAAATAGTGTGGAGAGACAAGTCAGAAGATCGGAAGGGATCCATAAACATGAACATTTCACTCTGACTATGACGAGACTGGAATTTCGCAAAAGTGCCAGGATGATGGGATAGTAATATTTACGAAGGATGAGATGGATAACTCAACTCAATTTTCTCCATTGTATTTCAGATCTTGTCGTTCCCAATCCATAGTCATTGTCGTCTCGTATGTATATCCGGAGCTCTTATAAAAAACTCAGAGTAAACTAAGGAATGGCTTTTAGTCCTATTTTCTTCAGAGCTGACTAACACAATCATTTCATGAACAGGCAAAACAAACTATGTCAGAAGAGAGACTCTCCTTTTGAGGATGCCGAACTGATCTACAAATTCCAAATATTTGTTTTCTTGTCATCATCTCATTTTTGATCTCATCCCACTACGGAATGGAAACAATTTTGATAAAATGAAAAAATCTTGTACAATACATTTGGATCTGACCACGATCAGGATTTTGGACGCATAATAAACTAAACTACGAATTCTCGTAATTCCTAATCTTGGCCCGAAGCAATGTCCACTACAAATATGTAAGAAAATATGTTTTTTTCTTACAATTCCGTATTTTACCAAGCCAAATTGGCTGAGCCAATCCATTTTACGGTAAAACCCGGTAACACAATTTCCTAGTTCAATCTCACTCCATCGCCCAACCACCTGATTGGATTGGATGCGTGGGCGTAAAGGTGAAAGAAGGGACTTTAGATTATGGATTGGAGAAAGTGAAAGTTTCCTTCTTTTAGAATGACATTTATTTTCTCATTTTCTAGTCAATCTCAATCCTGCTCTAGTTTTAGTTTGACTTTGTTCAGGTCATTATTTTCCTGGCACACGGATTTGGATTTAAATTTAAATCAGCAATAACTATCCACAAAACAATCCACAACCACCCACTAAGTCAAGTATGGGAAAACAAAGTGAAAATTGACTCATCCTCCCGACACAACGATCTCATCCCGTGTGTCTCAGCCTGTGGTTTGGTTATATGAAACAGGCAATCAGTTCCTCATTTCCTGTCAATCTTGGAAAATTTTGAGTCAATTCTAAAAACTAAATTGCTTGTACATCTTCTTTAGCAGTTGTTCCAATCCCTTGATTATCCGGATAGTGGTAGGCGTTAAGCTGGTGCCTCCTCGTCATTAATGACTTGCTGCAGATAAAATATAGTCTAGTAGTACCAGGCCAAAATTAATTTCCGTTGTGAACCTGACGAAACCTGGTACATAGAAGGGCTGAAGGAGTAGTTGCAAAATTTTGGCAACCAAGCTTGCATTTCTATGCAGAATAAATGGTATATCTTGGTAAATCCCACCGACATAAATAGATTTATAGATGTAACAAAAGCCTCAACCACAATCCACACCAGTGTGAATGTATCCAATCAAAAGAAAAGAATGAAGTGAAAGTGAAATGAATCCGAATATTGAATTTGGGATTAGGTGCAAATCCCTATTCAATGTGTCCATTCTACCAAACCATGTTCTCCCTATTATACCCGGACGGAACAGAGGAGAACATTTCCCGTCAACTTCTATTCAAAATAAAATTGATTACTGACACCACCCCGACGTATCACTGAGCTGTGATGTGTCTACATATATTTGCTTGTCACATATAACTTGACATAAGGAATCGATGAAGCCCATCATTCAAAGTACATAACCAAAAAAAATCCGTCATGCCACCCTTCTTTTGTACTTCTCCGAATTAGCAAACCTTGAATCTTTTGAAAATATGGTGAAAGTAAGGTGCAAATTTCTATTGACAAAATTCAGCGCATCCAATCATGCCATGTAGGACTTACTGATATTGACGAACATTATTGTGTCGTGTCACAAAATATCTTGAAACTGTACAGATTTTTTGGTTAAAGATTTGAGTATGGCTAAAAAGATTTGAGTATGGCAGCAGAGGTTTCTACTACTTATATTTGAGCCAATGTATAAATTCCCTTAGGAATGCTTTCTCTTTGGGTGACAAGAAATGCTGGATAGTTGAATTTTATTGCTTAAAACATCCTTATTACGACTTCTACTGCTTAGTTGTTTTTCTTTGTTTGTGATTTGGTTTGGTAATAGAATTTCTTTGATTGAATCATTTAGCGTCAACCGACGTCACATCTGATTCATTCACTCGTCCTGTAATCTAAACCTTGTTTAGTTTCATTAGTTGCGTAAATAGTGCTCATTCAGGGGAAATTCTGCCAAATTCACAGTTCCTACAAACCACTTTCTCCTTTCAGGCTACAAATGAATTACATCAAATAAATACAATTTCATCAAAATCTAAAACAATACGAAATCAACACACAAATAGAAATAAGCATATTTCTTGTCACAATATTAATCCATGTACAGTAGGCACTACTACAATTTTATTCAGCAGCTTCTCACTTCCAGTAAAAAAAGATGAACTAGGAGATCACTTTTCCTTGCTTGATTTATTTATTTAATCCCTCTCCCCAAACCACCCCCGGAGACAGTCCTGCATAAATTGATATTTATACTGCATTCACCAAAAGAAAGTAGACTGATGGAGAAAAATCCACCATTCCGACAGAGACTTGACCATGCCTCCAATATCATGTTTAAAAAGGTCACACCGCCCAACCCAACACTTTAGCAAGTTGCAATTCGAGTGAGTGATTTTGTCTGAATAAAAATTCCACCCTTGCTGTTTCACTTTACTTTGGTCGAGTCTAGTAGATAGATAGTGTGCTTCTCTAGATAAATATACAGTCCTACCGGAGAAAGTTGGACGCTCAGAATGCAAATCAGAGGCAGTGCCGTGGGATATACGCTATTTCTGGCAGAGCACAATCAATCAACTCAATCTCTTCTCTCACGCTTTTTAGAACGGTATACATTTCACATTAATGCAACCAACACCCTTCCTTGTGGCGCCTGTATGACGGACGGTGAAAGCACGCCAATATTTCTGCTGTTATAAAATGGCCAAAAGTTGTATCGTAGGATCGATTTGAACAAATTTTGTAGCAAAGAATTGGAGAAGATTTTACTAGAAATCAAAAGTTGTTTAACAAAGTTTCCTATTTTTACTCGACCAGGATTGTAAAAAATAAAGAAAAAAACGTAGTTGGCAACTTTTTCGTTATTTATTCCAGGCATAATGCTCATTTGACAAGTTCATCCTTCTTTTTCCAGGAAAGGATAAGCCTCCAGACATGCTGGGATCGAGGAGGGAATCAATTATCCGAACCACAACCCAAAACCACCTTCATTTTATCGAAATGTGGGTTTTTCTCTGCATCCAACTCCCACACAAACACCTGCCACTGTACAAGTGAAGTTAGTATTTACCTTGAATCCTATTCTAGTACTTCTTCACTGGAACTAATTTCATTATAATTATACCAAAGTTGAAAATATGTTATTCCATTTCCGACAATTCTTTCCCTGAGCTAATGAACATGATTCAATTTCAAGGTTCACGATAGAAAAGTCATGAGAAAACAAAACTTCTGGAATAAAACTGGTAAAATATTGGACCAAGTTTTTTCTTCGGCCTTCATTAATCAATCTAGAACAAGGTAGCTTGCATTTGGTAAAAAAAGTACTTGCAATTTTTATATCCTAGCTTTCTCTACCTGAAGTAGCTTTACTGAAACCCGGCCACAAAGTGTATTTACAACTTCAGAGGCTCCATCCGTCTCCAATTTGTTCCTTCCTATTTTTAAACTGGTCGGGAAAGATGAAAGACTTTTATTATTATTTTATGCATAATAATATAGTTCTCGAGGACTTTGTGGATTTCAGTGGTAAGACCCTGAATAAGCAGCATAGGACTGAGACGACGTACATCATGAAATGGATGCTTGGCCGGAAGAAACGGAAGGGCGGATGGATGCATAGCGGATATTTGCCAATTCCCATCTTCTTCTCGGGCTGACTCCTGGAGAAAGTCCCGGGTCGTAGTCTAACAGACTCCAACTTACATCCAAGTCTTTAAGAATACAGTAGTAAAAGATAATAAAGATTGAGATAAGGATGAGAAAAGATCTCCTGGTTATGAGGTCACTTCTCATACTTGATTCTTCTCCCAACTGCTCAGTTACTGTTTAAGGAACATTCTCAAACAACATATTTTTGGTCAATTTTCTATTCCAGTCTACTTCTTCATACTTTTCTTTCAGTACCTAAACCATGATTTCTGTAAACTTGCAAGTTTTTGGGTAAGAACTGGCTTTCCACACTTGACCAAACTACTTTCCCCAAAGTAGTCAAACCATTCCTAAAACTTTCTCCAACCCCATGGAATGTATGCTCTTTTCCTATTTCCTTCATTCACCAATGCCCAAAACTAAAAAACACAGTATCTAAATAAACCCAATTTTCAAATGTGCATGTCCTCCCTAAAAATTTTTAGTTTTGCAACTTTCTCCTACAAATTTTCACTGCCCAACTGCAGCTAATTACTCCCAGTTCAACTCAAAGTCTCTCCACAGTCCTGACTCAGCTCCATGGGGAGTAGGCAAGAACACAACAATTAACTCACTCTACCAGACCAAGCCTGACTATGACGGAGTGAGGCAAAATTGGTACTGGAAGAAATAAGGCTGCCAATCCCAAAAGTGTAGAAAATAGAATTCGAGCCCCACCAGAAAAGGAAAAGCTTTGAAGATTCAAGCTTCGGTCTGGTGTTGACAGGAGCTAATGAGCGATGCCCATCATTTCATCAGGGCACTGGCTCGTCTTATTGGAAATCTAAGGTTGAACGCGAGATAAGCTTCGACACGACCCGGACTTGATTTCCTGGAATAGTTGACTACTGGAGAAAGTTGACTATGCTTTACTTACTTAATCCGAGTCACACTTCCTTTTACTTTATCTTTCCGTCTTCATCCTAATCCTAACATCACTAATCACTCCACTTTTATCGGCCTTATTACACAAACTTGAAATATGGCCAGTCAATCACGGAATGTTTCCTTACTTGGATTGGTGTGTTCCTCAGTTGACTTTGACTGGCATAATTAATTAAGATCGGAATTGAAATATTGTAAGCGAATATTTCAATTTGCAGGAACACTTAATTTTGTAAGACGGACGGAGATCGTTAGTTTAAGGGTGGAAATTTAAGGTAGGTCTGGATGAAGATGAAAGGTTTTATGCAAGTCAATCAGTCATTTACTTTGGATCTTGATTCATGTATTTTTCTTATATACACCAGTTAAAATATTCGCTTTTAGTTTTATCCAGTTGTTTTCTTAAATATTTATATTGCCTTAAAATGTTCTAGTTACGTCAGTAGGAGTGGCTCTAGTGAGCATCGTTGGTTAGTTAGTTCAGCTTTGGATATGTAACATTTTGTGGTCTCGACCGTCTCGTTGAAATTATTGCTCTGGTTTCCGTTCGTGGTTTTAACCGACCTGAACCAGGAAGGAAGTCAAGGGGTGAAATAAGTCAGTGAAGTCTTCAATACTTATATACCAAGCCAAGGAAGAAGTAATAGTTTGGTTAGACTTGGCTGGTGTGGTCTGGTAATGCACAAATTGGAAGTGACAGTTAACCGAGAAATAACAAACATGATCGTCACACCTTTCTCCAATGCAGATAGGATCTTACACTCGGGGGACTGGACAACAGCATTAATTCTCTTTAAAGTGGCAGACATTTCCTTGGTTGAAGGATGAATGCGTGTGAGGTCATAAAAGTGAAAGTAAAACGAAATTTTATTAGACCATCGCCATCAATTTGGAATCGTATTTTTTATTGATTTTCGACGATAAGATGGCTTTAACCTTATCATTCTTCTGCTTTCTAATGTCCAGCTCAGGAAGTAGGACATCCTTTATTTGACCATGCTCGCTATTCTCTCATTTTATCTCAAAATCGTTTAAATTACAGAATCCCGGCGCATTTGACACACCTGAGGCGCTTTACCTCATCTTTAAAGTCTTCGGTTGGAATTGCCGCCAGCGAAACTAAAATTTCTTCCCGGCTTGTCATTAAAAGTGATTTCCAAAAGCGTTGCACTTTCCTCATTCTAACACAAATTATTTGTTTGTGGTTTGTTACATCAATCATGGAGTTGGTATCGTGTCGAACATGCAACTCCTTCCTTTCTCCAGTAGGACAACCTCAACCACTTTTGACCCAAAAGTTACGAAGTGTTTCCAGAATTATTTCGGTTCAGTGCATCAACCCCAAGCCACGACAGAGTAAGGTTCAATTCAATACCAGGGTTGAATTGTGCAAGTTTTTGAAGTCACCTGAAATTCTGAGATTTGCACAGACCTGAATGAATCAGGAGGAGAAAGAGGTAGTGATGTCCATTTCAATGCTGTATCAACTTTTTCCTCACAAAGGTGGCCTACAAATATACGACTTCAAAATATGAATGAAAACAGTTGCCCACAAAACTTTCAAGACATAAAAGTCCTCACATCCACCCACGCCGTGAGGAAGAATAACTTAGCTTTATGACAGGTTTGGAATTTAATTCGGATGTTCGGGATGTCATAAAAACGCCATGATTGCAAGGCCACTTTAATGAAGCACTCAATTCATTTCATGGCTTGGATGAGTTCCCCAATTTTGATTGGAATAGTGTAGCGAAGCCAATAACAGCCTTTTATCGTGCCGTATTTAATGCTCCGATGTTCAACAACAATTCATCTGCTCCGTAATAAGACCTGGGAGAGAACATGAAGAGAATTAAACGACTCAGATTTCGGGCAGAGCTTCCACTTATAATGCCTTTCTCTCCAAGCACCAATTTCCTAAAATCGTAAACCTGGCCGAGTATTCAAGTTTTTTCCATACGAGTCGTGTGATACGACCACGTCCTCCATTTAATGATGAGGTTAGTTTGGAACACCTTTACTAAAAAAAGTAAATGATAAACGGGAATTTATTTACTAGCTCCTGAAACCTTGATAAGCCGAATAAATCTGAACTTTCTCCACTTACAATACCTTTAAACTTCGTTAGGAGAAAGTAAGCATTAGCAAAAAACTTGAAAGGAGATCCGGCCCAAGGTGCGGTAAGATGAGAGGAAATTTACTTATTCAGTTTCCTTTCTTTGCTCAATACTTATTTTAAATGTATTCCCCAAAATCTTTTGTATTTATGCAAACACGTTTTAATTAATTACGCACCGCCTGACTTTCTCAATCTAAATAAGTAAGAAGTTCCTTCTTCATTATATACTTGTCCTGCCTTCTCAGGAAAGAAGCTTAATTCTCTGAATTTCAACTGCCTGCCAATGACAGCAAACTATGCAAGCCGACAAAACTTAAAGATACTTACGCACAGAAAAGTTTCGAGTTGTAAAATATCCTGACAGAATAGAATTCAATTAGCAGTGCTCCAAATATTTGAAGGTTTCGCAGCGTCCTTATCTATTGTTTTCTGTAATTCTACTCCAATTCTTCCAATCATTATCGTATGGAATGAATTCACTACATTTATATGACTGTGCTATATCCTATATCTAAAAATACTTGAAATTTTTCAGTGGTTCCTTTCCTTTTCCAAGAATTTGTGAGAATTCAGAGATAAAATTGAATGAAATGACATCACTGTGCTTTCCTGATTACATTGCAGAAGGATGATGAGAAAAAACGTAAAGTTAACTGAGTGAGTGAAGAAGATGAGATGTACGCAAACAGAAATAAATGACTGTTTACTTTTACTTTGAATGAGTTGCTTTCTTTACTATCTTGCTTGTCCATTTCCATTACTTTTCCAATTTCCAAATAAATTCACAAACTCCGTGTGGGTGGTAACTAGACTTGGGTATGTACTTGTTCACTTCTTAACAAAACTACAGACTCAGCATCAGCCAAACATGGAAAAGAGAAAGTTGAAGTTGGGAGAAAGTAACGTAACGTGACAAACGACTTCAAGTACTGAAACGGAACCATTGACAAGGCTTGATTGGATGGCTTAATTACCCGAAAAAGTAGAAAACTATTTGTGGATGTCCCTAGCCAAATATTTCTAAATTACACTTTCTCCACTAGTTATTCTTGCCAAGGTCGAGGTCATTTTATCACAAACTCATGTCTGTTACAGAAATGTCCCCTCATTTCGTTTTTATTAAAGCTTTCTTAATATTTAACTATTCAAATAATAAATAATTCAGGAGAAAGCTGAAAAACGAGGACGAGATTGTGCTCGTTTAAAAATAAAAGTTTCATGAGTTAAATCCTTTTCCAATCTCGGCGTCCTTGGTTAATGATGAGGAAAATGAGGATGTCTTCTGTATTATAGGACACACGACCATACTCTATTAAAGAAAGATAGAGGCACTAAAAACGAAACTTTCTCTTTGGGTTGTAGTTTCTAGAAAGACTGAGAGGACGTCATTAATATTCTGCTATCTGATCTGCCAGCGAAATAATAAAAAAGCTTCAGCTTACAAAAAAACTGTATTCAACCAAGGGCTAAACCGGCCTTGAACATGTAAAATTTATGCATTATATGAATTTATTTTGTAAAAAGCAAGAAATCTAGAATTGTGTTTTGCATGGACTTACTTTCTTGGAAATGGGAAAGTTTGGTGACAAATAAACCTTAGAGTGAGAGGTTTATTCATTTCGCACAAATATTTTAATACTGCATGAACTTACTTATCTTTCGTACAATTTGCCATTACGTGCAAAACGAGGGTCGTGTTTGGATTTGCAAAAATAAAAAAGTTTTCACCCAACTTTCCCTGCATTATTAACTACTGTCTCTTGTTTGTCATTCTGTTCTCGTAAACAAAATTGGAAAGTAGTGTAATTGTTATGAAAAAAAGTTGAGTAGCTGTCACTACCAGTAGCAATCGCAGCTTGCTGGAAAACAATTGTTAAAACATTTGAATTAATAAGAACCCCAATATTAGCGTATCTAACAGTAGGCTCTGCCACTTGCAAATATTACCCCGAGGACAAATTCACCCTGAATTATTAACCTCTTGACGACGACGAAGCTCAACTTTATTCACTACCAAACCTAACTCCAAATAAAGACAACCTACCAAACTTGTTACAAATGAACTTTCCCCAAGCTATGACGGTTTAGTGTGCTAAGTTTACTTCCGTAAACTAAGCACACTTTTGGTCGGGTTGGGTGAAAGGTGTTTTGTTTTTGCTTTGATGCTTTCACTTTGTTGCTTTCTTCCAAAATGGAGGTATTTGAACTAGTGCTTTAAAATTTGGTGAAATATAACAATATTCCAGTAAAACTTTATAGTTTCTCCCAGCGGTGTTTGTGTGGCCTGGCTTGACACGGCTGCCAGGATTTGGTCGGGTGTGAGTAAAAGCTTTTTTCTACTTTTATTGTTTTTCTAATAAAATTGTTTCTCCGTTTGTTTGCAGCCGTTCCAACGTCTCCCTTAGGCTGGGCTGTAGTTTGTTTCCGTCATAATAAAGTTGATGTTAATTTTCTCCGTAAAGTATGGAATGCTGACAGTTTCATAATATGGCAGTAGTTCCCAACTGTTTGCAACTTGTGGACAAATAGGACAGGAACCAAAATGAAATTCTGACTGAAATTCAGAAGACTTTCTTCAAACTCCACCAAAAGGTTTTTATGTACATTAACTTTCTCTTCCATTGGAGGAGCTGATGGATGTATTAAAAAGGCTTTTTGACAGTTTGAGTCAAGTAGTAATCTCTTTCTCTGCCTCCTTTCTCCACACCCACCAATCCATTCCGGAGTCAATCTATCCATCCTAGTCAGACAAACAAGACAAGACAGAAAAGGGTACATGGAATGGAATGAAGTCCTTCAGTCGTCTCTCTTCTGTAGGACTCCAACATTGCTGGGAGATGAGATATTATGCTCCAATGCTTCTGTCGACAATGAAATGAAAGTTCAAGTACCAAAGAAGATTCTCAACTACATCCATCTCTGGAAACATGATAGTTCTTTTCCTTAGCTTCAACTAAGCCTACCCAGCTACTACACTTACTTGGGTATAATAAAGCACTACTTTGGATGGAATGGCAAATGGCACTAATCCGCCAAGTGGCTGTTGCTGTTTGCTTGGCAAGTCAAGTCAAGACAAGTTGATTTGGTTCGACTCAAATTTTTTGGTTAAACCAACAGAACAGAGCATATTCTCAGAAAGAAATTACGGATTTTTTTCCCTTCACCCCGAAACTTTGTAGGCTTAGCATTTTATTTTTTGCTTTCTTCGTCCAAAAAATCTGCGAGGCAAGGCCTTTTTCTGTAACACTCGGCCAGAAAAGAAAGCTTCCATCTTCACCTTTCCATTACTTATAGACAGACAAATGGCTGATTTCAGTTACAGAGGCTACTTCACTTTTGAGTGGGACATTATCATAAAGGTAAGAGTGCAGTAGGCACATTACAATTATGGCACTATTTACTCCGTGAGTATCTTGACAAAATAAGATGGTTCTCCTGAAATTGCAATTCTGCCAGGTCGAGACAAGACAAAAAAGAAAGCAGAGTAAAAGTGAAAGGTGGTGATTCCATGTTCCGTGATGATGATGAGAAGTTTCATGGTAGCTTGAAGCCATAAATTTCCCGGTCTCACTTCATTGTCACCTCACCAAGAAGAAAGTTCGGCCAGGTTAGAATTGTAAAGTAAAAAGGATTCTAGCTAAAAAGGAAGGAAATGCACTGCGGAAGGCTTCTTACTTATCGATCCATCCATTCACGATTTGTACGGTCATCATCCCCACAAAACTATGCAGTCAGATAGGTAAGTGTAGTACAACTACTTTCTCTAAGAGCAACATAAACCTCGAGCAGACTCCAGTTTAAAGCAGAAAAATGGGAGAAATCGATTCCGACAGTGTTCCATTCCATATCGTAGCCCATCCATTTCCTCTTACTTACCTGCCAACTAGGTACCTTCCATACATCAATATCAAGCAAAGTTGGAGGTTCACCTTCAAATTCTCCACTTCAGGAAATTGAATCGAAACGGGCCCAGCCAAAATCAGTCAGAAGCAGAGCAGGATCACCTTTCCCTACAAAATCATCTATCGACTGACTTTCACCTGTTCCTGGCTATCAACAGTTGGTTTGCCTGGAACACCTTACTAGCTTGTTGCTTCCCATCAATTATGCAATGCAAATAGCACGCCATTCATACTAAAGCTGGAATGATATTGGCTACAACACTCTGGAACAGAGTTTCGTGTCATATCCTCGTTATACTTCCAAACCACACATTTTCACCACAAAAAATGCCACGTAGGAACACAAAACCACTTATTTCCCCTGCTTTAGAAAAGTTATGTTCATCCATCTACGTCCTTTTTGGAATAAAATAAAAAGCCTGCTGAAATTCGAGACTGCTCCGATTCTTGGGGGAGATGTATGTATGACATTTTCATCTCTGGCAAAAACGACGACAACGCCGAGAGGAGAATGATATAGAATTCAATTCAATATACATTCTGACACATATTCTTTTTAGAGTACATTTTATTTCTGCTTGACTTTTACTGGCATGCATATATATGTAGCTTCTAGATTTTAAGATTTTTAGTGAAGAAATATTTCTCTTGTCAAGCACGAAACAGACATTGCTAGTGGTGTCTACTCATTGGGTTAGTAACCACAAATTGTTTCACCAAACCATGCATCGTATTATTCAACTTTAAGCATATAGTATATAGTACAGCGTCATTGTACAGGAAACAAGTTATCTATAAATCATGTACTCCAGCTTCAGGATCTAGGATGCAGAAAAAATTTAGTTGCTGGTTGTTTTACATTTTGCAGCAAATTTTTGCTCGAGTACTACTCTAGTGCCTAATATCAACCAACATCATCGTGTCCATGTTTGTACTCTTGAATTCATTTCGGAATTTTTGTAAAGTTTTGCGGCTTGGATGGTGCACATGCAAAATTTCCCACAATGTCTGCCCCAAGGAGAAAGCCAAGTCGAGCAAGGCTTGCTTATCTAGCAAGCACTCTGCCAACTATGAGGAGAGAAGGGTTGAAAATCTCAAACAGCCAACCACAATTATTCTATTCTATAAAGTTGCCCAACTACCACAATATTCGCATTACAACCTTTATGAATTTGTTGCCACAACTTTCTGGAGGTTGTGGGAAAGTTTAATTTTCTAAAGCGAATTGAACTTTTCCTTCTTGACTTTCTCCAACCAACCACCCACTCACCATCCTATACATATGTATATTATCCATATATTATATTATTGTTGCTCACCTCACTTAATTTCTTTGTTTTATCTAACAAGACATGTACATGAAGGACGGCTTGGTATTGTTCAACTTGGCTTGGTTTGGCTGTAGGGTACTCTAACCATTGAGGTTGGAAGCTAATGAGTTGGTAATTTAGAAAGTTTTATGTAAGCCAACTTTTCTTTCTGGGATGTGTATCCGAGTAAAATTGCGTTAATGAAACGCTACAGGCGGAAGTACAGGGTAGCAAGTAGTATATAGGTTTCATGGCATGTAACTATTTTATAAGTTGGTAAAGGAGCGAGTTCATAATACAAGGTATAAAGTATTCTATGTAATGAAAATGAGAAGAGCCAACCAAACTTGTTCTTATCTCTTAAAGTCGAGGGTCAAGCACAATACACTTTCTCCTATTTACTAGCAATGCATGGTGCAACTTGTTTAATTCAATCCTCACGGGTTTTAGAGGAAACCTCACTCTTAGTTAGAAGTGTAAGTGATACTAGGATGGATTGTATATTATTAAGCTACTGAAAAGCCATTGTAGTCTTTTCTCCATATTCTTTTCGAACTTAAAATTACCCAAATTAAACGCACTGAGTCAGTGACAGTACTCGATATCTGCACATGTCACACCTCCAACTATCTAAGTTACATGGTGTGATAATAATACAGAAAAAAGTAGAAAAAAGCAACCAAGAGAAAGTAAGTGGGTGAAATATATATAAGCTCTCCTCCACTTCAGGTCCACTTTCTTCCCAGGCATCAGAATGTCGTCTACTTGTTAGTGGTTAAAGTTTTAGTTTTACTACGTGCTAAAATACTGATAATGAGTTTTTTTTTCTTTTTACACACCAGTAGGACCCACTGCTTAACCCACTTAACCCATACACAAGATAATAGATGTCCAATTTCCATAATTTTAAATTCAGCCCCTCCAAAACTTTGTTCAAACTTTCCTCAAGTGCAATTCCCCAATAAATTGTGTTTACGGTGAAGTAAAGTAATCGAAATAAAATATATGCCGACAAAGTAATCCAAGTTTTATTTAACTTACCTCTTTTTTATTGATGTATTGCTATTACTCTAGTTAGGATTTAATTTCCTTCGGTTTCCTTCCAGCAGACCACACCCTTTTCGACTCTTCTGCTTTGATATTCAAAATGTTGACTTAATTTCGATAATGTGTGCAGTAGTTGTGTTGACACCTTCACAAATTACTTCGACTTTTGGCAATACAATCCTTTTTATCCAGGAATAAATTGAACGCCTATTTACGCACAACAGCAAATAATTCTTGGCTGGAAGTCAAACACTGGAAAAACCATGTACAAACCTTGCCAAAGCGTAAATATCTCCAAAAAAATGTTGACACTGATCTCCGTTCCTTGCTAGATCCTCATACTTGTTGGTTGGTGGCAGTGCCAAGCCAAAGTAATCTAATCTAATCCGCACGTCTTTATTGGGACTTTACAAGAAATTGTTGGTTTAGTTGTTACTTCCTCCTATTCCGGGTTCATCTATCGTTTCCTAACTTGAATGGTTTTTTGAACCAAGTGTGCCAAGGAAGCCACCCCAAATCAAATCCAATCAGCTAACTTTCTCTCCTTGAGGCAAAGTAGAGCAGATAAACCAAGAATGGAAGAATGAAATAAAACTAGCCCCGGAGAAAGTTCAGAGTATTCGAGCTGGGCTAGATGATTCTCTCGTCACGGTTTTCTACTCACTGAGAACTTTTACCAACTTGCTCCTTGCTTTCACTGGTAAAACCAAGTATGACAAAAAATTTATTTTACTTTCCACCCCCATCCTTAATCTAATATTGATCAACTACACTCAAAACCTGATGTTAAGCTAACTGAACCTCCGCCCACAGAACATTATCACATGTCTAATCAACTAGAATACAAATGTAATCACTTTCCCCGGATGAAATTCACGTACCTTTGTTTGTTTCCTGGTTTGTTTGTTCCTGGACTCGCTTGGTTTTTTTTGTTTGTGGTTCTGTTCTTCGGTCTCATTTCGTTTAAAGTAAGTAAGCAATTGTTTAATTTCCACCCCACTGGAGATCATGACGGGGTGGTAACTTGTTTGTGAAGTGATGCGTCAAATTTATGCCACCTTTCTCTTAACAAAAACCAACTTTGTTCCACCTGGGACTGGATATATTAGTATTTGTACACGTGTGTAAAGGGATGCCACTATTGTGACATTGTTTTATGTACCTTTCACTTTAGTCAACCAACCTCCTACTCAGTTTAAGTTTGGAGTTTGTCTTTCATTCAATTAAACAATAAAAACAGACTTTAAACTTTTATTGTTGTTCCCTAAAAATAACTAAATCACTTTAATTGCGACAGCTTCCTTTCATCAAGTACACTTTATTGTTTTTGTCCAATCAACAATAAATAAATTTTATTCTTTGATTTGCTTTTTCAGTTTGTCTGTGTAATTTGCTTTAGCTACTCTTTCTATTCTGCTTGAACAGTTGGGCCTTGATCAAGTAAATGAAACATTTCAACACATTGGGGGCGTGGCTGACCTCTTCCAATAAAAAAAGTACCATTTTTCATCTATACCATTCTGCTTTAATAGCAGACCGTGCTTTATCCTTGGTTTCGCCTTTTCTGTAAAAAAAATTCAAAAAAACTTATCTCCACAAAACAATTCCTTTCACTCCTATCCACGCCTGTATGGATTTTCTCTACTTCGTCTTTCTGCGGTTTGTTTCTATTCCGTTCAGCCGAAACCTTTCTTTCGTTCTCATTCCCATCTTTTGCTTAAGCAGCACTATTTTCCTAACTTGCTGTATCCTATAGCTGTATCCTATAGCTTACTTTGATAAAATACAAGATTCACACAGTCTAGAAAACCAAAGAAAGTGAAAGGGTTCGTGCCTCAAATTACTTGTAAAATTCGCAGTGAATTGTAAATCTTGGTGTTGGTCCGCCTTTCGATAAAGGAATTGCAAAAACAGGAGAAGTAGCACGATGAAAAATGTGCATAAGATGAGTAGATTGTTGTTCCTCTCTTCTTTCTCCTTTGTTCCTTTGTTCTTACTCTGTGCCGTCAGTATACGGAATTTCTCTGCTTTCACTTCAATTTTTATGGTATTTTAGCACGGAAAGAGTGCCAGCATTAGTGGTAAACAGCGACAGGACACTACTGCCTAACTAGCAATTCCTTCTGGTGGAGAAAGCACTGGGTGAAAGTTGTTGAGTCGAGTGGTTTACTTACCAAAGCCTAGTAATATCTGGGATGAGATTGAAAGCAAACAAAATTTCAGACTCTGTATATACAGTATTGGTCGACAGACACTTCCCACTAACTACCAAGCATCAATCATGGCTGGAGAGAGAGTGCTAACAAACAAAATGTCGACGTTTATTGCATTTATTTAATTTTGCATCCACTTTCACTTCAGCTCCATTCTAATGCAGTCATGGATGAATCCTTTATTTTGCATAAGGATGGAAAGCTGCAGGAAATTCCAGAAATGAGAACCGAAGTAAATTGGGAATTTTACAAATTTTTGTGGTATCGATTTATAATCGGGTTAGATGTTGTTTGTTGGGCTGCTATTTTCGGCCAAATTGTCATTAAATTGTGGGAAGTTATTTGTCCTAAAAAGTATTTCACTCAATAAATGGCTCACTTCCACATTAATGTATTACATGGTCATATGCAAATTGCAAATATGCTGGTATGCTTAAAAATAACATTACACTCTACTTTATCTGAAATTCTAGGCAGATGCTCTTGCATATTTTGCAGGAAGCCCGTCATTGTAGCATAACCGTGTGATATTCTTTGTAAAAGTGTAATATCACCAAAACCTACGTTTCTTTAGTTGAATGCATTTTGCATTCTAAAAAGTGTTTTTAGGTTAAAAGCAGGTGCACAACCTAAAAGCTCCCCCACGATCAAACCTAACAAAAAAATTGGACTCCCTTTCCCTTTTTTATATAGTCTCATCTCATTCAACTCTTTATGCAAAAATAAAATAATGTTCAATTAATATTTTAAATATGCACAATTTCTTGGAAGCAAGTAGCAGGATCAATTCCATTTATCAATTTTCAACAAAAATGTATAATTCCAACAATTTCATTACAATTCCATCCAAAACTATCGCAGAATCCTAACGCTCAACTAATTATAAAGTGTGTCTCACATCCACACCCAAGTTGACAACCCAGCCACCCCACAACATCACCAATTAATCCGAAATTACCATCATTTTAACTCTACCACAAATTGGCCCGATTTTCATAAAAATCCTAAAAAAATGGCACAACCGAATTGGAGCGTAACGCCCAGACAGAGCGCGAGGCTTTGAAAGCTCATCCCATTATATTTACACACCATCCCTTCCTCCACTCACGGAGAGAGAAATCATTAAATTTTTATCTCTTTATCTTTAACTGGAGGGATGAGATAATGAGGGTTTACTAAAGGTTAAACTAATTAAGTAATGGTAATTAGTAAGTAATTACCTGGTTGGCACAAGTTGTGCTCAAAGTTATTTGTATTTGTACTGGAGGGATGGAACCGTTGTAAAATTATTGGTTTAATAACTCGAGGATAATTTGTTTTGACTGGGACGATAAGTGGGGTTTGACTTTGAACAGTTGAATTGGTTTGGAGTGCAAATTACGGTGTACAGTTTATTTTTGGAGTTGAAGTTCAATAATAGATGAGTGACGGACAAAATGGGGACGATTTGATGGATTAGGGATAAGTTCTCAAAAATAGTCTAACTAAAATAAGTAAATTGAGAAATATTTTGTAAAAGTGATTGGCAAATGGTGTGTTATCGTTAGCTGTGACTGTTGGCGTTGATAAATTGCTATTTACAACTTTTACGAGAGAGTTACTGAATTTTAAATGCCTAAAATGTGATCAGTTAAACTAAATTCAGTTTTGATAATGGCCAAGTGATGGGAATGATGGAGTACCACACCCACGGGAGGAGTTAATTACCAAAGAAAATTCCACCATGGAACTAGCCACCGCTGCGGTGGTCGTTCCAAATAATAACAATGGACGGAGAAACAATCGCGACCAAGCTGCCAAAGTTAGGGTGACAAGTAAGGAAATTTTGATAACATTTTTATAATTACTTAGTAAATACTAAAATTATGATGCCAACAACAGTACAGCTAGGCTAGCAATAGCAGAATAGAAAGCATTGTTTAAAATCATACAGTTTTGCATTGACCTTACTAATCACGTAATGATAAGCACTACAAAACTTCTTGTTGAAGTGAATATCCGATAGGGTACAAAATCCCACATCCCACCCATGGAGGGAACATTACTTTGCAATTTCCTCCCCTTGCCATTAATAAAAAAAAATAGTTGGCAATCTTAGCGTCGGATACCCAGTTCACACGAACTTCCGGTCTTTGTGGGTTTTTTTGTAATACCTAAACCTTCATGAAACATTACTTGGTAATAAGTGTGTGTAGGAGTAGCCGATGAGTTACAATTTACCAGTTAAAGTTGCTTATTCTGTTTCCGATTTGTCATCATGACCTAATTACCAATAATGGAGTAGTCATTATAGAACCGACCGAACCTACAATTTCATAATGACATTCGTTCCTGGTAACGGTATGTCTGACGCTAGACAAGTTTTCTGTTGCATTTACAGTGTCAATTGTTAAATTTGAATTGTTGAGTGCTTTGAAATGAAATCCTTTACACTCACACGTCCCATTCATAATGGATTCATTATTAAGAGTTTCCCATTTACTTACTTTGGGAGAAATCATCCCATGGGATCTTTTATAGCTATTTGCTTTACTTTACTCGCCTTCTTTTCGTCAGTCAGATCTTGACAACAAAATGTGAGGTTTGTAGGATTAGTCAGACTACAGAGTTGTGTTGGTCTTTATTGATTAAACTGGATCATTCAGTCAGTTGTCACCATTTAGTCATCACTATTGACTTGGTCCACTCAAACTACTCTGAATGCCAAGCGTGCTTTTACTACAATGTAAACTGATTTAATTTGAGTGGACATTTAAAAGCCCAGCGCAATAAAATTTATTATTTTAATTATACAGTGGACTAGGTATATAATTTAGTGGTCCGGGTTGGGCAAGTGTATTTTTGTTTTGGAAAAAAAAGTATCGGAGGTTGTTCCTGAGTTCATCAGGATCACGGGAAGGTATTTCGAAAAATTCTGCGACTTCGGGGTAATGAGATACAAATTTCGCACTAATGTAGCGCTGGAGGTCACAGTTATGGACCGATTGACCTGAAATTTTTGGAGGGGATGTCTAATATAATTCCCCGGAGCGTCTTTTCAGGATTTTTCGATTTGACCAAAAATTTCGGTTTTATTTCAAAAAAACCGATTTTTTTCCCGATTTCGGGTATTTCGGATTTTTTGGGGATTGTTTCCTTCAGATATTTGGATTCCCCGTAAAATTTAAGTTTAAAGACAACTAACCATTTTCAAACATCTTTATCAGAATTTCGGATATACTCCATTAAGATTTCCAATTCATCGTTCGATTTTCACAAGTTTGGAATTTTTTTAAAACTAAATGCTTAAAGATAATGGAAAACTATACGACATGTTTTTTGTTCAAAATACTGTGTATAATAATATAAAAATAAATTTGACCAAAAAAAGTGACTATTGGGCAGTAGGGTGTAATTCATATTGGCTGATTTTCATGCTGGACTTTGAAAATTTCCAATCTCCCCAAATTTCGAATTAAGGTTGACGGTTCGGTTTTTTGCATGTTTCAGACAATTTCGAGACTTTTTTCAAAAAAAATATTTTTCGAAAAAAACTTAGAAAAATTTTCAACATTTTGAGAATTTTGAATTTTCCAATATTTGGGAATAGGAATCTCTGTCATGAATGAAACGAGCTGGTTAGTTTAAAAT
>JAAXNX010000538.1:13965-27425 GCA_036491905.1 Folsomia manolachei | reverse complement strand
GCTTTGCAGAACCTGTCCTAGCTATTGCTGTTTAGGAGGGTGGTTGAATAACTGTTTTATTTAACCCGTGTCCCACAACTGCCTGCGGGTTAGTATTTTGCAGAGTAAGATATTTCGCTTGGTTTTTGCATTAGTTTCTTGTTTATTTGGCCCGATGGTTGGTTGATGCATTGTTACCGTTGATTCTTAAAAAATCATAAGGAAGTTGTCCGTTCTAATATAGCTTGACTTGGGATTTAAGTCTTGAGGTTAATTCTTTGCATCGGACAAAATAATTTCAATGTTGGTCATGCCATTTAGATTCAGAATGCTAGTAGTGACTGCATTTATTCGGGTTGCTTGATATGTCATACTGCTTTGAGATGCGATATGTATTGTTTGATTGACAAGTTTGTTAAGCACATATATATTTATATATATATTTATAAGCACAATTTATAGTAGAACGTGATTAAGTTTGAAATTCTCTGCGAGATTGTGAGATCTGATATGTTTCGATTACAGGGTTTTGTTTGACTACGGGTTACTGCGAAGGTACATATTTGACTAGATGGATTGGTAAATTCTAATTTAATTGTTGCCTTTGAAGGCATCTCATTTTTTTGGATTTACTAAGTATTTTGATTCATTTGATTATTATGATATTTTATAACATCTCTTAATATTTGATTTGATCAATAAATTATTTCATTTACTCCGTAACATGCATTGCACAGCAAGCATTCATACACCATATATAATTTCTTGAGATCTGTTTTTTTTCATAAGTATCCTTGAAATCTTTTCAAGTAGGTACACACAGGTTAGAGATTTACTCACTACAATTTTTCCAGCACTACCAGCACTACTGAAAAATGGTTAAATCACAATCAGTTATTACAGCTTCATTCCATTCATACCTTTTTTCCACAATCACAACAATTTCCAAATAATTTCTCCATTGTAAGTTACAAGTATTTTGATTATACTGATATATTTTGTTTGATATGTATGAGTTATCGTAATTATTACTATATTCTTGACCATAACTGGGCTGATGTGACTTCGCAATATTGTTTTATCTACCAAAAAACAACATTCCAAATTGTGGTTGGGTTTCCTGATCAATACATTTTCTTAGAGAGAGCTACGAATAAGAACACCTTCTCCTGCCCTAGTGCCGTGATACGTCCATTTTGATCATTCCAAAACTTTCTTCATCAGATCCAAACTTAGTTGCAAACTTTGACTAAAGTCAAGCGTTGATGTGGATGAGCACGAGCGGAACGATGCCAAACAAAAGATTATGGATTCATTCTGCGGATTATAAGAGGCTCCATAACCATCCGGCACAACTGCTCCGTAACCCATGAACTGATCTTGTTTGGTTGGGAGCTGTTTTAACAAAGGAAATAGTTTTCCATTGTCCAACAAAATTGTGTAACAAAAAACTTATGTTTTTTTCTACCTGGCTCGTTGATAAAGCAAAATGGTTCGCAATCTTGAACGACTCATCTTCAAATAGTTTCAAAGGATCCTTTCCCAGTTCTGCGGCTTGTTGTCGAAGTCCAAGAAGATGGACATCGATTCCTTCGCCTAGAATGTTTTCCACCATGACGGTTGTTTGTTTTTCGACGGCATGATGAAATTTTCGGGATTTATCATGGGCATCCTCGGTACAGTCGGGTTGCATGGATTTAACCCATTCCAGGGCTTCAATTGTTGTGGATCGAATACAGTCTACGCGTCCAAGTTTGTATCGCCGGGTCGAACCGCTTTCATAGGTTGCGACCATTTTTCCGTGAAGGCTGTTTAGTTAAGATAAGATAAGGTAGATTTGGCGATGTTATTTTAAGGAAACAAATTAAAAAGTACCTAAAGTACGCGAGTTGTAACGCAAGTTGCAAATAGACATCCGGACTGACTCGGCACTTTTTGATGAAATCCTTCCCATATCCGTGAAATCGATATACCATCAATTCCACGTCTTGGATTAAGCTGTTATCAATTATCCACAAGTTGTACAAGTTGTAAAATGTTTTTCTGTCAGAAACTTATTGTAATATTAGTAATTACATACCCATCAATCTCAACACAAGCTTCTCTCACAGCAGATTTTGTATCTGGAGCAAGATTCCATTCCAATCTTATTGGGAGTGGGATTTCAATGGGGGCCAGCTCTGGGGGAGTGGCCAAGTCTCCATTCGCAGATTTACCCAACTTTGCAAAAAAGTCGTCCATAATGTTCAAAATGCCAATTCCTTCTGCGGGTGAGTGCTCGTAGCAAAGTCCGACAACGCCATCGGATGAAATGACGAACTGTTAACAAATCGTTGCTATTTATTTGCAAACATCGTACAGAATGACTACTATTTTATTTTTTAAACCTGCAGAGTCTTATCAAACCACCGGTTCCCCGTGTTGAAAATGCTTCCACCCCCATGTAACATTTGATGCATCATATTCGTCTCGTCGCGATCCTTTACCCAGTGTCCTTTAGTGTTCTTCTTTTTCTGATTGTACACACTATTAAAATACTGCCCGGGTAAGGGCTCATCCAAGCAGACGATAAAGTGACAGGTTTCAATCTCCTCGATAGACTGTTTATTGACGACATCGCCCAAAAGCTTGATCCGCTCATCAGCCCAGATCGGTCTGAACATGATAAACCAAATTCTTGAAATTATTAAATTATTTTTTTTAGATAAGACAAATCTAATGGAGTTGGTTGAACCAATTACCGTTTTTGACTCGTCAATATTCCAATGGGAGTCTCATTATTGCTCGTTTCAGCCGCAATCCTCTTTAATTGCCCACAAATCTCGTCCGTGGTGAGTCTCCGTTCCGCAGTTTTTATGGGACAGGTGAAAAACTGGACATTTTGAATAGCAGTAAAAGCCAATCTTAAGCCAATTCTTAATTGAAATGTATCACGAAATTAAAATGGTTGTGGAACAATTACATGTTTCTTATAAGCCACGATAATGTGATCCGGCGTGAGTTGAGATGTATCTCGGCGAAAGTCTCGTGGTATGCTGGGGACTCGATAAGATGTGAAGAGGCGATAGTGCTGAGCCATGCATAAAGGTTGACCGGGTTCTCGGGATGCTGCTTTCTCCACGGGCAAATCTCGTCTAAAAATGTGGGACATTCATTTATTTATAATTGAGGTTGGCAGGAAATTGTAGAATGTTTCCAATAAAAAACATGGAAAACTTCAAATTGAAGTAGGTGAAGAAGGAAAGATCAAAGTTATGAAGAGAACTCTGCAGACAACTGGGAGAAAGCTAGTTGAGAAAGTTTGGCGAGGTGGCGCTTTCTCCGGGAAAGTGAAAAGTCGGACAAAGGCAAAATACTTCGTTGAACAGGATTGCAGTATTTTGCATTGCCTAACTTTGGAGACCTTTAATTTCCGTGTACCTTAAAGTAATGTTTATTAGAAGTAGGTCATACTCGACAATGAATTCAAAGTTCATTAGACTCCAGTTATGTGAAATAAATAATGATAGCACTAAACCAGCGAATCACAGATATTAAAACTGTTTTCCTTAGAAAGCCAAACAATGAAAAAATAAAAGACACTCGATCCGACAGCATTTATTTGAATTTTCTCTCAATGCCAGGACAGCTTTCGAAAGGATTTCATACGATAAAAAACACTAAGTTGGGACAATACCAACTCAAGACTTGACTTGACATTTCAGTTCAAATGACTTTAAGCAGAGATCTATAGAATTGAAAAAGGTTACGTTTCAATTTTCCCGTCCCTTTCTTCCTTTCTAAGTAGATACAGGACAATAGCCCACTAGAAATGTAAACAAGATCGAATGCGCTTTAATCTAACATAAGAGGATTACATAAATGTAGATTCTGCCCTACTTTGTTCAACAGGGGGAGATAATATAAATACGGGAAAAGTTTAGAATTTCAAAGGAACCGTCTCCTCGCACTTTAGCAGTCTCAAAATGGCTTTGTTTGCTCTGAGAATTATTTCTAAAACTTAAAACAAACATTTAAATTGGAACTGGTTCAAATGCAAACTTTGAACCCCGTCCAATTTATTCGGTTAGGATTACCAACACTTCATCTCTTATTGGAAAGTGGGCATGATTTCCTTTATAAAATAGCTTTACTCATGAATTGACATACCTGTCCAAAACATCCTTAAAATCCAGCATGAACGTCACCAATTTAGCTGTGAATAATAGTTGGTCGTCCACCCGAGGAAATTGCTGTGGCGGAAAAACACCTCCGGGATTCGAATTAATTGGCAGACATAACGGATTGTTCATGTACATGTCATTCAACCACCAGTCGTAAGCCTGTCATATTGAGTAAAATGACATGAGAAAGGCACAAACGCATTACATTAATTACATTGTGACAGAGATAACCAGGAAAATTGGATGCGTGTCAGACATCCCTTTAAAAAACGATGGCATTTAAAAACTCCCTAGTGAACTATTTTATCAAAAAAAGATAGTTACCCAATTCTGCATTTTCATCTGTCTTTCCGCCAATTGATGTTGTAGCTCGGGTCCTTCATTTTCGGATAGCTCTGCTACCAAGGTTTGGACACGGGCGTATTGGGAAGGGCTCAGGATTGGGTGAACCGCTTCTAGGTAGCGTTGTAAAGTTTTTTCCAGTTCAGGTACGGGTAGTTTGGGTAAATCCGGTTGCTGAAATAAGGGCTTGTTAAGAAATTTGTTGTATTCAAAGTTGTCCAATTGTCGAAGGTTTATCTATATTTCAATCTGTGAAGATTCGCAATTTTTTTGCAATTTTGTCAAACATTTTGCTCTTCCTAATATTAGGGACACATGGTTCGTGGTGGGTGGGTAAAGGATATTAAGTAAGCGAAGGTTGAGGTGGAGACTTGATTGATTGAGATGAAACTACGAAGCCAGTAAACGGAGCAAAGATTGATTAATGTGTACAAAACACTCCCTCTGCCCTTTTCTTCTTGATCATGTTTTATATTTAATTAAGCTTCATTTATGTCGTGCTAATTCCTGTGTTAGAAAACTAATCGAATCATATCCTGATGGATGGAATCATGTTTCCGTTCTATTATCAAAAGTATTCTATTTCATTTCAACAAACATCTTGCTTCCAATCCTTATAAACTTGGTGCAACTAACAAATCTTTGTTTCAATCATGTTTACCTACAAAGACGGATTTCGCCAGATTTATAAATTCGTGCGTCATTATAAAACTTTTACTTTTTGTGGCACGAAGCATCATTTCTTCAGAGGATCTCAGGTTTTTAAATTGATGATGACGGCCAAATCTCAAAATGAAGGTGAGCTGGAGAAAGTTTCATTTGGAAGATAAAAGTTTTAGGCGAACATTTCTACTTTCTCCGAGAAGTTGGGTGCCATATCTAAATCCAACCTTCTCTGTTTTTGCTTCTCCAGTTTAGAACATTATGTTCTGAGAATTCTACCTTTATTTCTAGCTCGCTTTATCTGTGGAATATCTGTCCGTGGAAGGAAAAGGAAATGTTATTTTACTAGTTTTTGCTCTCGGGGAGACTCTTCTTCCCCTCGGCTTGAAACATCACTCAATTATTTATTCCCCTAAAATTGGAATGCACTCTACTCTCACATCCAAATCTCATATATTTTTCGGGACGATGTGTATATAACACACACCAACCACGTCATGTCAGTTTGTGGGCGAAAAGTTGGCTGCTTCCCTTTCGCCAGGAATGGGAAAGCATCGATTTTTGATTATGAAATCTGACTCAGATAGACAGGAGGACAAAAGAAATGTACTCATCCAATTTGGCTCATGCTCCATTATCCTGTTTGGTGGTGAAAAAACGTAGAGATCCTAATTTTCCAGCTTCCAATGAACAAAGGTACGAAAATCTAAATGTTGACGATTCACAAACAACTATTCTTATTCCTAAGTTTTGTGTAGGAGATCAGCAAAAAAACATGGGAGATTTGAAATAGTTTGAAAAGGACAGAGGTGAAGCTTGAAGGTGAGGGGAGAAAGTGCATAAAATGTTGATGGCTTGAGAATGATTTGTGATGGGAATTGTGCAGGTGGTCTTGGAATGAAAATAGAGAATACTGCATAATACAACATCGTGTAGGATGGACGGTGTAATATTGATGTCATCCGTCATTGTCAATGAGAAAGGGAGCGGAAGGAATGATCCAATTTGTAAATTTGGCTGGAGAACTCTGTAAATTTTGCAGTTTTTTTTTTGTTCCTACATAATGTCTGTATTTGCTCGTTATTGCGTTATTGTGGTTTAACTAATAGCTAGACTAAGTGAGGTAGGACTAGTTGCAATTTGGTAAATAAGGTAATATTAGATGTTCAGTATTAGCTATATAAATGCACTCGTCAACGGTAACCTACCACCATCAATAGAGAGGAGGACAGGAAAAGTAAAGTCTATTCATGAAAATGTCAATTGGCAAATGAGAAAGAGAGACAAATGTCTCATGTTTCAATCAATTCGTCCAAATAGATTGGAAAGACAATGACAATGAAGCTAATGTCGCACTCCAATCTGGCTACCAATTCCACAGCCAATGATGAGAATAAAGGGTCTATTATTTCTTTATCATTCCAGTCGATCCCGATTTCTATCCCCTCTGTAATTTGTCGGACAAAGTGAACCAGTGTCAATCAATTCCCATCATGACAAGAAGAATGTCACATGAAAAAATTTGTGACACAAGATTTTTGCCAAGGAAAGCTTGTTCCTACAAAATTGACAACTATTTCAAAATTAATTTCAATCTAGCAAACTGCCCATTCACCACTATTTTCCAACTGGATTTGGGATCCTAGCCCGATAATTCCCTTCCATCTGGTCAACAAAATAAGTATCTCGCTCCAAATTGTTATTTACTAACAGCAATTGTGCCACTGACACCTAATATCTTCTCAATATTGACCCTGGCCTGATGTTGATTTTGATCTCGCAGCTAATAAACGTCCCATTCTGTCCGGGATGAGAAGAAGAATTGTCATTGTACACAGTTCCATATTATTGTTGAGGTTCAGCAACCACAGGAAGATGAGGGAAATGTGGATAAGTGTGGACAGCCATAAGTGATTTATTCTCCAAAGTTCCCCTTCTTCCTTCCTTTCTCAGATCGGATTGCATTCATTCCGAATCCACCCTACTATCCGTACTTGGTCAAAAACGCAGCAAACTAACTAACCAACCCACAAACGGGGTTTATGTTCCTTTTCCTTTTCTCCGTAATACAGGGAGACCTTAATGGACTTTATCTCTAAATCCTAATTATCTTCGACCTTTATTTACTTACTTTCCCTTCTCTTTACTTTCATTGTGGGAGAGAAAGGTCCATCGTTTCTTTTGTTGGTTGACATCATCACGTCGAAATAAAATGAGTTTAGTTCCAAGCTTACATGGTTTTATTGAGGAATTGTTCAAAACGGATTGGGATGAAATGCTATGTACATTTCATGTTTGCCAGTTATATTAGTGTCGGTAAATCAAGTTGGCAATGTGTTTGTTAAAGCCATCCGTTCTTTTGAGTTAGTTCCATGCAATATGAATCTATCTGAGACAAATTGAGCATAATTTTTTTCCGGATCAACCAGTTAGGTGGAAATTTTAGAAAACTATTGGATCATCATTCTGAACGCGAGGGCGCTGAACATAATTTTACGTGTAGTTCAAATATTTCAAGAATTTTGGCAGAAGGGGAAGGAAAGAATGGTTCGTTACAAAGGAAGCACTTGATTATCCTACAGAATATAATATTCATTCCGCAGAATGTTAAATTGTTGAATGGGGGATTGTTATGAGGGCATGGGATAAGGTGGAGGGTGCAGAATTATGAAGTGTCTGGGGTGAAGTTGTCGAGTGGCTTTGAGGAATTCGTTTGGAATGACAAACCGATTCTGGCTCAAGTGCAAGTTCAAGTATCTTATTTGAACTTGTCCTTGTATGCTGTAAAAAGTACTTCTGTCGAATCGGGATGTTGTAAAAATGCAGTTCTTACCATACCTTAAAATATCTATTTTAACAGTTGTATAAATTGTGAAATTAGAGTTTCTAACGAAGTAGCAGAGGCAGATTAGATGCAAATTGGAATGAGAAGACACGGGTTTGTACATAGAATTGAACAAGTTCATTGTAAATATTCATTTGGTACTTTGTTCAAAATGGAAAATGACAAACATTCATTCGCAAACCAAGCATAGATCACAAGTGGGCTTTTGTTTTCTCGATGTCGTTTCTTTCCTCGAACGACGAAACAGTTGATTCATTTGTTATGCGACTTAGGACATTGGTAACTGTAATACCTCAACTGTAATACCTTTATTGCATTCTTAATTGCTTACCATTTCTTCTCCATCGACGGATAATCCACGGGCGGATGTCACCAGGGTGGAAGCCCTGGTGATAATCCGACCCGGGATATCCGTCACTGTTCCAACTCGATCTGAAAGTAAAAAATCCTTTATTAAGATAAGGCGTCATCGCATTGTCCAGTAATAAAGACATGCATCGGTTTTGTGCAAGCAGTGCAACCTATTGATTTACATTTGTATACACAAGAAAATGCAAGCTTTAATCCAACCCCTACCACCAACCAAACCAACACGATTTTACAATTTATAATTGCATTACATCGTTTACCATGATGTTGTATTTTGTCACGGATTTATAAGGATTGAGATACATCACTGACTGGTAGGGGAGCAATGCAGATTCTGATACATGCCATAAAGATACCGAACCCATGTACTACCCGAAACGGTAGGTTTTAGACATCAGGAAATGTTAACGGTGTAATTCAGCGTAATGAGAAGCGATGCGAGTGAATGGAGCAAAGTAAGCATTGACGTTACGTGTTTGGAATTGTAAAATAAAATAAAAACTTTTTATTTCTTTCTTGCTTCTATCCTTCCCCCAACATTTCCTTCACTGTCAATACAATGGGGTCACGTTATCAAAGGCAAAGAAAGACGTCCATAGTCCAACCAGTCAATTGGAGGACCATGAAACCCCTCCGGTCCAAAAGTTGTCTGACTTTACGGAATTATTGTGATGATTGAAACGAACCTGGTGGCGTAAGGAAGGAAAATACTTGGTTGAAATGTTTCCTACAAAATTGTGAATTGGAGTTGTGCTATCTTTACACGGTAGAGTTGCAGAATCTCGTCCAAACTACTGCAGTGAAGGGAGACATGGACTGGGTTTGCGTAAGTCAAGTGGAATTTGGGCTACAAAGGCTTTTTTTTTGAAGAGGGCCAAAACCTGTCGTTAGTTTTGAAAAGGTTAAAGGAAAACGTGCCGTATCGGACTGAATTTATTTCATTTTTTGTCCATTCATTCATTCACTCATTCAATTTCCAGGTTTTCTTTTTGGTGGGGCCCGTAACGAATCTGGTATGAAAAGGAGAGAGGTTTGTGACGAAATGATGCACGAATCGGCAATTTTCTGGTGGATTAAATAATTCAGTGGAGATTTATTGGGAATGAAAGAATGACAAAATATGGGATTGGAGAATATTTACAAAATTTTCTGCAACTTGTAAGTTTGTAATACGAAAACTAAACTGAGTAAAACAGAAAGCAGAATGTTACTTTTGCAGAAAATAAATCTTAATTACTAAAAGATTTGTTATCATCACTCAATTACTTCTGACGCCGTCAAAAACCAAAAAAAAATTCTAAATCTTTTAAAAATTATTCCAAGAACTATTTCTAATCCTTACAAAGTATTGTTGCAGTTTGCTCATCAATTATCCTCACACATAAGTCTTTAGCCCACTTCCATCCAGCTCATGACGAGATAACCTTGTCTGGACAAAAAAGTGTCGTGCAAAGATCTCTCGTTAAAAAAATATTTTGCAAAATTCTCTTAATGTTATGCGCCGTGGTCATGCAATTTACGGGAATTCGCATTAAATCCTGATTCATCTAAAGGTTCGTCATGCAACTCACGTCCGCCTTTGGAGTAAAAATGCACTGACTGGAGTTTGTGCTCAAATGTTTTTGTTGTCTGCAGATTCGGCACTTCATTAAGATGAAGTTCCTTATTTTTTGTTTGGGAAGGAGCTGCCCAATTCGTGACCCCCATCACTTTACTGGGATATCCGTGAAGAAATAAACCACGAAATTGTATAAAATCGTGAAATGATTGTGAAATTATTATTCCAACCCAATTGTATCAAAGTGATGGCAGCAATCGATAATGGTCAGTATTGGTTCAAGGACGTGATCAAGTAATGATTTATTGTGGTTTATCATTTTACTAGTAATTGATCAAGTCCTGTGAAATAAACTAATAGAACACAAACCAAGTAAGACTAGGTTAAACGGCAAGGCGTAAAAATGAGGTTCAAGCATAAAATAGTTTCTAGAGGACGATACGTGTTACGGTATGTGAGTAATTATTCGATCACTATCTAAAGACTGTGAATCTTACTAAGTTCACGGGGAAGGTGTGAGTATTTTCCTTATTTACGTAATTAAAAGTAAGGGCATCATTAACACGTACGTTAGTTATAACAAAGATTGTCTCATGGTTAAAAATAAAATGTTACATTCAGAATGGTTTGTTGCAAGACAATATGCATTGACTTGCATGCACTTGAGTTGGCTGCGCATTAATTAAAATTGTTTTTGTGTTTTTAATCCTGGAAAAAATTCTGCAAATAACAAATAAATAGTTTAAAAAATAAGTGTATCAAAGCATTAATGGCCCATTTAAGGACGTATAGTTCTCCACTATTTTACTTAATTAGGTAAATCTCACGCTTCCGTTCTTGAGAAAAGTCCAAGGTCTCTTTATGAAGGGTTATAATTTGCTGACTCTTGAACTTTAAGAGTACTTAAAAACTGAGTACTGCCCATAAATGAGTTATCAGCTCTATAATTTATTTCTCATTGCTTAAGAAAACTTTTGCCACAATTCTCATCTAGTAAAATGACCCTAAAATAAAATGTTGATGGCTTAATTTCCATTTCATGTCACAGAAAGGTGTGGCACTTGCCAAAGACAATATAAATACTTGCAGTTGAGATCTCAGTTTAAAAAGGTTCAACCCAAAATCTCAACCTGGAAAACAGAAGAATAAAATTGCATCATTCATAACATGAATGTTAATGATAGACGTAAAATTCTAGAAACAATACAATCTCGTTTCCGCTGCTAGATCAAAGTAATATAAAACACGTGGTCGTTACTTGAGCTGTCATGCAATTCTAGTAAGTTAGTCTATTTAAATAACCCCCAAAGGACAAATAAAGTGCGAGCTGCTAAAACGCATGAAATGAAACCTTATCGCAGTGAGAAAATCATTGAGATTTTTTCTACAAGTAAACAAATGCAGGGCACATATTTCTTGTAAAACCACAAAAGTAAGTGGTCTCTCACTGAATCTGAATTGACACCAAGAGCAAGACAATAAACTGAGAGCTATTAACTTTTTTGAGAAAATGCTACAACGTGTCAAACTACAAAGCTCTGGCATGTTTATAGTTGTAAGGGATATGGTCGTCTTGAGTAAAGTGTATAATTATGAGTAAAACTTGGTGTACTTTGTTACAAACAATTACGCATTCATTGCTCTCTACAAATTATGTAATAATTGTCTTGTTCTTAAACTTCAATGACATCGATTTGACTAGAAAAATTTTAGACAATTGGTTACAGGTTGGTTATGTCAATCACTTAAAAATAAGCAAAATGGTTTGCTTGTGATATTTCTATTATTATCTAGTTGACAAAATTGTATTTAAAACTTAACAAGCAGCGATCCGGGACGTCTTTATGTTATAAAATATGTAACTGAGAATTTTTCTAAGAATTTTTTTGTTACATATTCATATAAAAAGAATCACTTTAAAAATCATGAGCCTGGAACTACTGCTGGTACAGAAAAGTTTGTTATTTTCATATCTATGAAGCATGCATTCATGATTCACGAAAGAAAAAACAACATGACTTCACAAGGAACCAGATTCAATGTTGAATTTGACTCAGTCACGGTTAAAGTTTAAGTAATCCATCCGCATGTTTACGTCATGTTGTGGAATGGCACTAATTGTGCGTAACAATGTCAATCGAATCTAATTCGAAACCGCAGCACGATTGATCTTGGCAAACTCCATTACACACTGGTGTGTACAAGGGCTGACCAAGTCATGCCATTCATAAAATATGATCCACATTTTTAAGACAACATTCCACCGACCTTGGTACCAATCAACTATCAGTCCAACAGAAAAAGTCGCACCGCATACTCATTTAGTCCAAATTCTCTGTGACTAATTCTTTAATAATTTTGTCACCACTGTGTAGACAAAATACAAAAAAGAACATTCTGACCCCGGAGTCCTGAAAATAAATTATAACCAAGTAATTTGTACTACAAACTTAGAATGAGTTGCACTTTGGAATTGCGGAAGCCCCGAGGCGTCTTAGATGTGGCGTGTAAAAACATAATGTAAGCATTTTACAACCGGGTTACACCTAGTCTTCTTACTAATTGCTTAATCTTTGTAAATCTTGAGTACTGTTCAGCAACAAATTCGAAAAAATTGCAAAGTTCTAACAATAATTACGTAATTTTTACACACTTTTTGAAATGTTTCATATTTTTGTGTCAATTACAAAATATGTTAATATGACTCAAATAAAACTTTTTATTATCGAGTGAAACAAACATCTTTTCAAAAAACTCATAAATCTCTCATAAACCATGTAAATAAAATTCAGTCATTTTCATTCCTTCAAAACATACGTCATTAATTCCTACTGAAACCACAATCAAAGGAAACTAGTACCTCCTAGTTCCTTTGTTCCATTTACTCTGTCCAAAGCCTATCTACTCCATTTAATTGTATTATATTCACCTGCATGTGCACCTTCACCTTCACTTTTATTGAGTAAAATTAAAAAGGATACGAATACAAAACAAGCATTGTGATGATTAAATGGATCAACATTTAATTTCTGAAATAACCCAGTTACCAGTTTACCGACAGTCTCTGTTTATCTTCTGATTTATAAGTACTCAGTTAATCTAAACTAAACCTGAGTCAAGAAATGGGTGCACGAGTAAATAATAGCTGAATGTTGTGAATGAGTCAGTAAAACAATTTAAGACATTTCCCTTTTTTGCACATTACCAATTCACTTGCTAATGTAATGCTAGCGTGTTGTCTTGTCTTTGTCTCACGCTTCCCATTAAACTCTTGCCTAGAACCTTTAAGGAAGAATGTTTAAATGCGTCTACATTGTTACGAGGTTTTACTCACGTGGTAATTTTATAGAATTTTTTTTATAGTGCACAAACCATGCATACTTTGCAGGTTCTTACCCCAAACTATGGTTATGTATTACATCCTTGTTTACTGCCCAGTTGACGTCCACCCACCCATTAAGGTAAAATATAGCATTCCAAGTAGTATGTGGGGGATACTAGGCACCTGAAGTGACATTGCATGGATAACTTACTTAATTGG
>JAAXNX010000538.1:0-13924 GCA_036491905.1 Folsomia manolachei | reverse complement strand
TGGAGGAATGAATCGAGGACGTAGAGTAGAATTCATGGATATCTTATTTATGGATTACTCCAATTAGATCAAGGAGTATATAAAAGAGCGACACGGCGCTGGCCTTACATCAGAAATAATTTTGCAGTTTGCAAATCAACTCGCAAATCTTACTACAGTACCCGACTCTCGAGTCAACTCAAACTACGCCAAAATGGTCAAGATTGTTGTGAGTGAAATAAAATTAGGGTTAATTCGCAAGTGTTGCAAAACTTAAGTTTGTCTTGTATTGTCTGAATTGCAGGCTATCGTTGCCCTCTTCGCGTGCCTGGCTTTGGCCTTTGCTGCCGACCCTGCCCCAGCTAAGAAGGAGTCTGGTGACCTTCAAACTGCCAACTCCTTTTATGGAGGGTATGGATTCGGTTATCCAGGATTTTACGGGGGTTATGGTGCGTTTTAAATTTTTAAAGGGAGTAAGGAGTCAAGAAATTTGACAAATTGTTAATTTTCGGTTGGATATTTCTTTGCAGGTGGTTACGGAGGATATGGTGGTGGGTGAAATTTTGAATTTGAAGTTGCATATGACAGATTTTTTGAGCGTTTTTTAATTATCTAAAGGTTACGGCGGATATGGTTATGGATATCCCGGATTTTATGGCGGATATGGTACGCTATACAATTTAAAGATACGCCAGGAGTCAAGAATTTTGTCAGTTTGACAATTTTGGGCGTGTTTTTTTGCAGGAGGTTATGGTGGATACCGAGGATTCGGATTTTACGGTTAAAACCCCAAGGAAGCGGAATTCAAGTATTATCACCTCCTGCCATTAAATGACAATAACAATAGCAATTAAAATTAAGGATTTGCAATGATTGGCCTACTTATTTATTATTTGGAATTTACAAGATTTCAAAATTTCTATGATCTACAACTGTGTCCACAGTTTGTTTTTTTATACTTTGGGTTTTCACAATTGGTTGTTTAAAAGCGCTACTTTTTACTAGATTTGTAAATATTATTGGTTCATCATTGTCAGATTTACTAAATTTTGCATTTGTAATAAAACGAATTGGTTAACAACTGAAATCAATTTAAGCATCCAGCGCAAGTTTTTTAATTTTTGGTAACCGAATATTTATCAAAATATTTAGTCAACCCACTAGGGAACCAACTTATGCAAAATACGTACCAGATACTCATCCTCCTCCTATTTAA
This sequence comes from Folsomia manolachei, assembly GCA_036491905.1. NCBI lineage: Eukaryota > Metazoa > Arthropoda > Collembola > Entomobryomorpha > Isotomidae > Folsomia > Folsomia manolachei. The sequence goes on along the minus strand of JAAXNX010000538.1, from coordinate 12,729 downwards.
GTATGAAATATTAAAATGCCCGAGGGAGCCCAGGTTTAAGTTTCCGAGTTCAAAAACTCAAAAAGTAAAAAGCAACCCGAGGGTCCCTTGCCGGTTATTTATTATGATTACTTTATTATACAATACACACAAAACAAGGGAGACTCCAACCCATCCCACACTTTCTCCATTCATTAATAACATTAAAACGGTTTCGGGGTGGAGAAACAAAAGCAAGAGTTGAATAATGGCAAATAAATCCGGTAGTTATCACAAGCTTTTGGAACAAAAATGTATTTATGAGTCATTTACATAAATCCAAGGATGGTCATTATATAATTCATTTCGTTATATTTGCGTAGGATGGGAAAGCCCTTGGTGCATTATCACAATTTCCGTGAACAGTGTTCGTGTTACCGACGTTATGGAATTTAACCAAGTAAACTATTATGAGTTATGGTAAAGATGGTTTGGCGAAGTATTGCAAACTTTGGCAAGTTAAAGTTTTTCATGCGAAAAGTAAAACGCGTGTTAACACGTCCTTAGGAATTTCCTGTCCGTGTCATTGATGGAAGAATGTAAATAACCTAATGAGACTAAAAATGCAAACCTAAGGACGTGAGAATAAAAGTGTGCTTCCTTCTCGAACCGTTTGAAGTAACCTTCAACAATGGCTTTACTGGAGACGTAGTTTCTTTATGTATAAAAATTTCATTAGCCCAAGAAAAAGGTCATGCATGACCATTAAACTGAGGAACAATTCCTTTCCAACTCTTTTATCTCAGCTTATTTCATACCTGAATCTTTTCAGGAAAAGAAGTTATCAAAATAATACCCCAACCTGAAAATGGTACTGGTCTGTGAGTCACAGACTGTGACTCTGATACAATTACCGGAAAGCGACAATTCCCTGCCTTACCAATACACAACTTTTTTAACGAAATGCATCCATTTAAGCCAGTGCCCTGCTATTTGGTGGTAGTACCACCGTGGTACTCGACATGTGCAGCGGACCAGACTGGGTTGTAAATGTTAGTTCTGGAACAAGTGCGAGCAAATGGGATATAATTTTTGGAGTCTCCCAAGGGACTCGTATTCATTTTCGGGTTTTCCTTCCTCTCTTCTCTCCTCTTGTCTTTTATCTCGTCCAGTTGCACATTTCCGTGAATGGCATCATCTCCAATAAAGAGGGTCTTAGACTAACTTACTTCATGAACGAAAATGTTTGCCTGCTAGCTTTCTCCTGGAAACTGACCCAGGTGCAGTTTCATCTCTCATCTCGTACTTTTGTTGGTTAAGCAAGGTAAAGGCCAGGTCTCTAGAGTGGGGTTGCTGACTTGACTTGACTTGCCACATCCTCTACAAAAATAGTTGGTCTACTTGAGATGTGGAAATTTACAATTCAAAAGCTAAAAGTTGAGCTCAATTTGTAAAGTTGGAGTTTTGGAGTGTGATGTGGAGACGAGATTGCTTGAGGAGATGAATTGGATAGTAGCTACAATAGCCTAATCATTCTTATTTGACGGAGTTTGGAGAGCTGCTGCAAGTGAGTCAGCTGAAGATTTTGCAGCCCGTGTTTTGTTTTTGTTAGAAAAACTATTCATAATTAATAAGTGCCACATAATGTGGAGCATATGCATATTAATTTTTTATCAAACCACACATTTAGGTATTCCACGGATTTGCACTTAGCTAAAGCCATATTTAGTATCTTTTTCTTCTCTTCAAACTAATCTCGTGTATCATTAAGTGTAGAAATGGATGACTTGGTTTATTTTGTGTTTCCCCTTCCTTTAAAGTCTTGTTAGTTTTTTGGCCATTATCTTACTTGGCTCTTTAGTTTAGTTGCATTACTTATGCATACAATAGCCTAATCATTCTTATTTGACGGAGTTTGGAGAGCTGCTGCAAGTGATTCAGTTGAAGATTTTGCAGCCCGTGTTTTGTTTTTGTTAGAAAAACTATTCATAATTGACATTTAAAAAAATAAGTAAAATAACTATCACAATGCCGAAGAAATTGGCCCCGGAAGTCGAAGGTGCCATTTTGACGCTTTCCAAACTCAAATACTCCCGTAGCATGATAAGAAAAATAACTGAGAAAACAGAATTATATTGTTAGTGAAGGAACAATATCTAATGTGATAAACTGTGTTGGAGAAAGAAGACAGGCCAAATCCACAGGTCAAAGATCACCGGTTAAACGTCAACCTCTGAAACCGTCCAACCAGAGCGCTCTCAAAAAAATTGACCTCATGACCCAGAAAGAGAATCCACCATCACAAAAACAAATTGCAGTGAAAGCTGGTGTTCCATTTGGTAGTGTGTCACGACTAATTAAAAAATTAGGCAAACGAACGGCCCACAAAACCACCGTCCACACCCTCAATGCCAGACAGATGGCAAACCGGAAGACTAATTCCAGAAAAATTTATGAAAAATATTTGGCAGGACCAAAATCCGAATTTGTTGTCACCATTGATGAAGCAATGTTTTATGTCCAAAATTGTAATGGAACAAGGAAGGTCTGCTATGTCAAACGGGGAGAAACAATTCCTGAAACTTGGGTCCAGCAAAAAGAAAACTTTTTGACCAAGCACATGGTAGTGGGGGCAATGTCAGGCCGTGGAGTCGTCCCTCTGTTTGAAGTTCCGAAAAAGGTCAAAGTTAATGCAGAGTGGTACATTACCAAAGTTTTACGACCACTAGTGGACAAGCACCTTCCTCGACTTTATGGCAGTGACCTTCACAAAGTGGTAATTCACCACGACAAGGCGTCATCACACACCTCCCACAAAACTGCCATTTTTGCAGCAGAGGTCAAACGGTCAAAGGGAATAACAATTATCCCAAACGCAGAAATCCCTGTCAAGTCTCCCGACATAAGTCCCATGGATTTTTTCGCCTTTGGTTATTTGAAACAAAGGCTGAAACGGCGTAAAGCAAAAACCTGGAAAGGAGTCTGGAAAGTGTTGAAAGAGGAGTGGTGCAAAGTAACACTCGAAATGACCTCTAAAGTCTACAGGGCCTGGAAAAGAAGACTTCGGATTGTAAGTTTATCGGATGGACAACATATTGAGAGCAATCGGGACATTCACAGTCGACGTCATTAAGGTAAAAAAACTTCCTCAAACTCCGTCAAATAAGAACGATTAGGCTATTGTAAGGGGTTGAGAGGGGGTAGTGAGGGGGTGAAAGGAGGTAGTGAAGGAGGAGAAAGTAGGTTGTTAGGTTACGAAAACATGTATTTTGTATTTTTAGCCCGAAGCAGAGGTAAAGTGCGTATGGTACGGTTGAGGCCGTTTGTCTGTTCATCACTACATTTCCGGCCGTTTTAAAAGAGATATCGATTCCAAATTTTTACCACGTGTAAAACACGTCAAATTATGAGTTAAACTCGAAGATCAACAAAATCGGTTAAAAATAAAAAAAATTTCAGTGGTGGTACATTTTCCATCAAAAAATGCAGGGATGTGGTAGGCCAAAAGTTCAATGTGTTCCGACAGTTGAAATTTTCCACACATTTAGAACATGTCAAATCCCGAATTATCCAAATCCAAATTATGTAATGTATGCCAATTTAGTTTTGAATTCCAAATTTGACGAAAATCGGAACAAGATTGAAAATATTCTAATGATGGCAACAAATCTACCGACAACTAATTTTTGTTATCCAATAAGCGAGCGAAGCGAAGCGAGGTTAGGCAAGGGGGGGTGGTGTGACGCGGACGGTGAACCAACACAATAATAGTTACCAAACACCTGGTTAGGGCTATGTCAACTACCGACTGCTTTGGAAAATTTAGTTTGATTAAACTGTTTCCATACAAATGAGCAGAGGAACAGGGCGTCTGTTTCTTCTCAGTCTGTTTTTGTACTAACTAAATCATTGAATAAAACTTAAAACTTACAGCCTGGCCATCTACACTGGAAAGGGTAAAAAGGCACAAAGTCAAAATGGCAACGACTGCATCGCCACCCAATTTTGAAGAAGCCATTCTTTCTGCTAGAAGTTAGGATTAAAAAAATAAAACAAACGAACTTTTAAGATTAGATTTAAATGCAATTGGAAACTTTACCTTTTTTGTAAATTAGTTTTTTCCCAAGTTTAACAAACCAGACAAGTTATTCTTATCAAGGAACGAAAGTAAGGAGTGGTTCTGGTTTTGCACTGACTTGCCTTTTTATTCAAGTTTAGGTAGTTTCAAGATTGTCGTTATACTCAAGATGGGTATGAGTTGGACATGGTAAGTCTGATTTAGTTAATACAGTTTATAATTCACAAGTTAAAAGAGGAGTCATATTGGAATAAACTTGATAACGGGACGAACTGCTTACACTCTTCCACTTAAATGAAACTTAAATTAATTATTTGAAACTAATCATCAAATATCCTTTCAAGAGTCCACCCATTGAATAGTAATGAATGTAATCTATGAATGCAATTTATACTAGTATGGAAACTCAAAAACATAAAACAACCGACGTGTTCTTAACCAAGACCTTATAACAGCCTCAGGGGTCGCCCTGCGCTATCTCGTTCATGTTCAGGAGGTTGACACCACTGTCTTGATAGCTGCGGCCCCTGCCTGGCTTAAAGCCAGGTAAATCATATTGAAACTATTTGGCTTACCAAATTATTGATGTGGTGGAACTCTATCTAATGGACATTCTTATTTGTGTCCAATGCTCCTCCCCCATCATCCCGAGACAACACAAACTGTTCTGCTTATCTTGTGGACTGGCTGCTCATCGAACTTGTTTTCCGGTCGTTCCGAGTGCAGAATTTGCCGTCTTTAAGCAGAATTGGAATTGTTTGGAATGTTCGTCAACACCGGGTCCATCATTATCATTTCCATTTCCATTTCAATTTGATGTATCGCAACTCAATTCCTCATTTGATAATTCATCACTCAACATACCACCATCATCAAACCCAAGAAATCAAAACGATCAAGACTTCGCAAGATTAAAGAGTAGCAAAGGCGCCGTAAATTACCTCATGGTAGAATTAAGATTAACTTAAATGACATCCGTGTTAAACACAATATTTTTACGTTGGAAGAAAGAAGGGACCTATTTTTGTTGAAATACGCATTTCGCCACCATTATAACTTTAAGGATAATGAGGTTATTAGTAATAGGTCACGAGGTTGGCCACTTTTGTTTGTTCCACGATTTAGCACAAAAATCGGTCAAAATAGCGTATTATACCGTAGTATTATTTTATGGAATGCACTCCCGAGGGAGTGGATCAGGAGTGATATGTCGTATTCGAAATTTGTGGAAGGGTGCAAGAAATTAATTACTGTTAAGCGTGAGAATGACTTTGTATTCTTCTAGTTTTAATTTTATTTTATCTATCCAAATTATATCATCATGGTGTTAAGGCTTGTAAACCAGTTATGTCAACTGAATGCTATTAACACGATAATAAAGGCAAAATACAAATACAAGAGGTCATGGAACGTTCCATAACCTATCGATAACTTAATACAGTTTAATCTGCAACTTGGGTAAACTAAGCAAAGGTTATCTTTAAATTTTGTATTGCTTTTGCTAAAAATAGTAAAGTTATTCTATTGATCTTATTCATAGCTTGATTCTGCTTGATCATGAGTTTGGAACATTCTGGAACGGTTCCATGACCCGCTAACTCATGATCAAGCAGAATTAAGCTATGAATACAAGATGTAATACAAGATGTAAGATCAATAAAACTCGGTTGATGACACGTCGGTTGTTTTATCTTTTTGAGTTTCCATACTAAAATGGATTACATTCATTACTATGGTTGGACTCTTGGAAGGATATTGAAGTATAACAAACTTTATTTGCAGAACAGAATCATACTACGACGCGATAACAATTTATCTCTAAAAATTCTCGCCCCCTTTTCACAAATTGTTGGGGTTCTAAAAAGCTACAAAATTTCACTTGGTTACATTCATAAATAACTCTTTTCCATACAATATTTGACACTCCGACCTTCTATTGTGGGAATCAAAAACACTAGTCACTAAATAACTGGGCAAAAATGGTATTTCTTGCGATTTCATAACAAGCAAAAACGGTATATGTTAAAACTCTTGGATGGATAGTAAAACACTGAAGTTGATTGCTCTGAGATCATCAGATCACCGAAATAATGAGATCCAATTTTGTCTCACAGTAATTAAGTAAACTCTTCACTAGCAAGCCAAGAGATTTTGTTGAATTTATTACGCCGTATGTCATTCTATATGCCAGTTGCGCTAACAGGTCTAATTGAACATCAATCAAACCTCTTCCACTCAACTTACCGAAAAGTCTCCCGTTTTTTAATTGGAAAGATATTGCCATTTTTATTGATCGCCAAAATTGTAACTGAAATTGGTCCATGTTTTTTTAGATGCATTCACCAAATATCTAAGTTGCTAATTACAAGCTCAACTGTAGCTGTTGGCAATAATTAATATTATCCTTTGAGTGTTGTTATGCATCAAATGGTCAAAGTCGTATCAGCTCCTGTTAGGAGTGTTGAACTTTATTTCATTTCTCACTGTTGCCAGCTCACGTCAACAGTAATGTTCAAGGGAAATTTATAAACTCCACAACCACCAACCGGAAAAAAACTCCCATAAGTTTGTTTCCCGATTTCGTAATTATTTAAAAAAGATGCATTGTAAGTAACAGAATATTATAAATCATAACACATTTTCATTAAATTTAAAAAAAAAACCTCCTATTGAAATCTGCATTTATTTGAAAGTGTTGTAAAAAGGCTGGGAGTTACACACAAACTGTCTCCCCAACTAAATTCACAACCAACTCGTCAGGAAAATGTAATCAATCAGAACATTAAATAAAAATACTGCATGACATAAAGTCAGATAAAAGGTCGCTGGGCTTATGGTTTGCGATAAGGTTTAGCTTTTAGTTTATGATTCATTTTATAATTGCTAATGAAATAGCGACAGACTAAGGATGTCATTCACGATACACAAACTTTTTCATGGAAACATTAAACTTATTTGCATTGCATCATTCAGTTTGCATGGGTAAATCTTAAAAAATGGATGAATGAATAAAAGTAAATGTGCACGACTGTCTGTTATTGACTCACATATCACCCAGTAAATGGATATTGCATACATAGCTTGCAGTACAGATATAACCAGACAACTAGATATCTGCATGACTTCATGTTTATACTGCACATGAATTGATTTTTGCTTACCAAGTATTCCTATCTGAACGAGACAGACGTGTCAAAATTACTTTCAGTAACAATTAAACAGAAAATCATTTTGCAATACAAATTTTTTAGATCTATCAATTTGAAATTGGAGACAATGTTAAGTTTATTTATGCAACGAGTTCTGTTGTAAATATAAATATTTGCTAGACACAGCATTATTTAATACCTCAAGGTATTACATGTGATTAGTTAGTTAGTCTGTCTGTCTGTCTGTAAACACTACTCCCCTGTGTCGGTACAATTTCCAGGAATTTGTTTCACTTTCTTCTCGCATTTGGAAGTCCCTTTTCCTGTCAACCCCAGAGGATTGATGATACTGGCAAAAAGCCAAGAATTGGAGTAGAATAAATATCAGCAACAAGTTGGTTACATAAAAGTGATGTAGATAATGCAAACCAGAACACAGAGGATTTAGGTCAACATATCCACCACTCAAATGCATAATCAAACCAAGCTAACTCTCACTTCCATAAAAATGTAGCAAAATTATAATTGATTGAAATTTACCAACTGCTGCAAAACCCTCACTTTTGTAAGTCTTTTAATTTTATGTGTCCTAATGTATTATGGATATCTTCAATTGCGTCGACTTATTCTTTTGAAATTTTGGTAACTCCCTGTCAAATTTGTTTCATGTTTGCAAACTTTAGTCCAATACATACGTATTTGACTCCTATTGCTAAATCTGGGGATAATTACAAATTTTAATTAATTGCATATAAATTCACGCAACTTAAATATTAGAAAGAATTGCTAGAAAAATGATGTGCATATTTCTCATTTCCAATCTGTTCTCACCCACAAATTTGCCTCTGTACAGATATACTATGTGCCACAAGCTTGTTGAAAGATAAGATGAAAATTTTATCTCTCAACAATTCCATTACCCTGCCTCACCGTCACCATTCTTCATGTCAGCTCTGCACAGTTCGGTTACAAGCTAGTACTGAAGTTTGTGACTTGTGCAGGTCTAACTTTTACTGGAGCAGTTGTTCAAAGTTAGGAAATGTAAAGGTCATTCAACTATGGTCAGAAATAGAGAATTCAAAATAATCAAATTCTTGTGTATTAACCAACATTCCTAGTCAAAGCTAGTGTTATCCATGAAGCAACCTTTTAAGGTAAATTTTACTTGATAATGTGTGTCGCTCAGTGATAAAAAAAGTTCTTTTACTCATCCAATTATATTTTAACTATTGCATCATTATACTAAATTTGGCTAAAATTCAATGTTTGCGATGAATGAGGAACACGATTTGGAGATTTCGAAAACACTAAAAAAAAATATTACACAAAAAACGTAACAAATTGTCATTGTCATCACTTTAACTAAGCAACCTTGTTTTATTCCGTTGCACAATTTTTACAATCAAAGTGCACGCACATCAGAAAAAGCTGAAGCTTTTCTCGTTTTTTAATGTTATGAAAAATGGGACTTGATGGATGATCTGTTTGCATAAATATGTGTTTTTATCATTGTTCAGTCCTATCATTTTGTACCTTCCTCGTCCAGTAACTCAATTTGGGCCAGGTGGGCTCCATACCGTATAGAAGAATTAGAAAGCTAGCATTTTACTAGACTAGGTGTTCCTTGTTCAACTAGCCATTTCTCATAGTTTGTTTTTATTTGTATTTATCCTCGTTCAGTTGTAAACACTTCCATTTGTACACATTTACCTGCTCAAGTCACAATTAAGTCACTGAAATCTAAAAAAATTAATAAAATATAAAACGGTATACTTTAACATGGCTTCGGACAGATATCCTTTCACATGTTTTTTTGATACCTGCAGAAAAAAATACAGAACCAGAAGAGAATTAAAATATCACATTCGCAACAATCATCTCGGGATTAAATTTCCACGTTATTTTTTACTATTACAAATTCACAGTGAGTTGGAATCACAAACTTAAATTTTTTGCTGATTGAGTCAAGCATTATTGTGTATTTATGATAGTCACGGAGAAATGGAATAGGAGAAATTAATTGCTTTTTAAATAACGCCTTGTTTTTATAGAACATTTGTTTGCTTACACAGACAGAGAAACCGCACCAATGTCTCAGCTATCCGAGCAAGTTTAAGCGGTTCAGAGAGCTACAATGCCACGAGAAAGCCGTCCACACCCCCAACAGGCCGAGATAGTTTCCTTGTGTAACCTGCAACAAAAGATTCTGCACCAAACGCAACCTGGAACTTCATGCCTTGACTCACACCAGTGTTCGCCGTGCAAGAAATTGATTGCAAGAAATCACTGCAAGAAACTGATTTCTTTCAATTTATTGCTCCGGTGCAAATATTGCAAGAAATGCAAGAAATACATTTTGTACCTTTTTCAAGTGAAATCTGGATACTTAGACTAATATTTGACAGGAACATGTCTCCTGCACCCTAATGCACTATATTTTAAAAAGATATAGTGTCCTACATTGATTTTGAAGCATATTTGAAGTTTCAGTACATTCCTTATGGATAACGTCAAATTTATGATTTTTTGGCAATAACTCGGGTTAAAGTTATCCGATTTAGAAATTTTAACCACTGAAATAGTGTGCTCTTAGTGAGAAATACTACTTGCGCAAAAGTACATTTCGCCAGAAAATCGTATTTGTAGCAATACAATAATTTGGCTTGAGGCCCTGTTTCGTTGCCAACTTCAGTTGATTATCTACCCGAACCCCGTCATTTCTTGCAACATCTGTCAGTTTCTCAAGCGTAATTATAGATAGATAGATAGATAGATAACTTGTATTTATTAGCTCATCCAGAGACAACCCATAGAGCACAATACATATGAATTGCATTTATATATATGAGTTCAAAATAACTTAATGAATATTGAGGTAAATTTAATACGCTAGTTTATGTAATTACGTCTCTCCTACGCAGTCCATAAATAGATTTCTCCTTAATAAGCTGCATACAAGGTAGTTAGCTAATTTAACATTATCTGGTAAACTAAGTTCCGTAATTTTATCTTTGAAGTTATCTCATGACAAGTCCGGGTCATTCATTATTGAGCTGAGAAATATCCTCCTTGAACCTTGATGGATTTTGCATTCAAATAGGAAATGATACGAGTCTTCAAATGAGTGGTGATTGCAAATTGAACAAAATGATCCTTCATTTAGGCTAATTTGCTGCTTCCGGAAATAAAACTTATTGATATTCAGTCGCACTTGTGCTATCAGTTTCAGTTTGGTTATCCCACGGAGATTGCAAATCCTCTGTTGGTCATTCAGTGTGGCACAATAGGAGTACTTTAGTGACTGGCTGGCCTGTTTCTCATCCTTCACCTTGAGCTGTTCAGCAAATTTTGTGATGATTTCGGTTTTATATCCAAGCACCTCCTCCCCAGTTGTTGCATATAGGAGCTCTTCTTTGCCAACTTTCCTTAAAACATCTCGTAGTCCAGACGCCCAATTATATTTATCCGGTGGGGCTGAGAGTTGATTGATTAGTGTACGCATCGCAATTTTGGCTATTCTCGTTTCTTCCATATAAAGTACTTTGATAAAAAAGTTCACCGTTTGTTTCACAACCCTGGCTTGTAGTTTTCTGCAATTGGACTCCAACCTTATTGCGTAATTGGCAGTTCTGTTGTCCAAATGGTAAATCCTCTTAAGAAATCTGCACTTGTTCAATTATGTCAGGATAATTCGGGGCCCAAATGTGACTAGAATAAAGTACTGTTGATGCTGCAATTGAGTTGAAGAGAGTTAATTGTGCGTCCCAATCTTCTATTCTACCTCCGTAGATTATTGGCCAGAGTGTTCCAATTGCGTTTAGTCCTTTAACTTTGAATGACTCGGCAGCTTTACGGAATAGGCAAGAGGATGAAAAGGGAACTCCCAGGTATGTATACTGTTAACGATTTCAATGGGGTTGCTGTTGTACGTAAATTGAAGGTCCTTTGTCAATCTTCCTCCACGTCGGAAAACAACAATTTTGGTTTTCTTCAGGTTGACTTTTAGTCCAAGGTTTTTGAAGTATTTCTCCAGAACGTTGATTTTTAACTGCAATGCCCGAGATGATGGAGCCATTACTACCATGTCATCCGCGAAGTTTAGGGTGTGCAGCTCGAAGTTTTCTGACAATTGAATTCCCGATATACCGCTTTTGTGAAGTCTATCGGCAATGTCGTGTATGTACAGATTGAAGCAAATCGGTGAGGCCGTATCACCCTGGAGTAAGCCTTCTGTGATGTCGATGTCGTCGGAGTAACCTGAAGCCAATTTGACTTTTGTTTTCCCAGTGGAGTATAGATTTTGGAATATTCTTACAACTTTTGATGACAATCCAATTTTGAGAACCTTTTTCCATAAACTGGAGTGAGAAATATTTGGAAAAGCGCGTTCGAAATCAATGAATACTGCGTAAACTTTCTTCTTATTCCTTGTTCCTATTTGTGTCGCAGCGCTGAGATTAAAAATCTGCTCGTCGCAACTTCTTTTCTTCCTGAATCCAGCTTGCTCTTCTGGGATTAGTCCTTTATCTTCTGCCCATTTTACAATTCTGTTTGTAAGGATCTGTGTAAATATCTTTAATGAGCAACTGAGTAAAGCAATTGGTCGATAGTTTACAGGGTCGCCTGGGTCATCTTTCTTGTACAGCATTGTGGTAGAGGATGTAGACCAAGTTGGGGGGATTAATTCAGTTGACAAAATGTTGTTAAATGCGACAAGTAACTTTTCTTTCCCTATTTTTGTCAGATTCTTGTAAAATTCATTGCCAATTTCATCTAGTCCCGGTGCTTTGCCATTCTTCAATTTTGGGATTAGTCCTTTATCGTCTGCCCATTTTACAATTCTGTTTGTAAGGATCTGTGTAAATATCTTTAGTGAGCAACTGAGTAAAGCAATTGGTCGATAGTTTACAGGGTCGCCGGGGTCATCTTTCTTGTACAGCATTGTGGTAGAGGATGTAGACCAAGTTGGAGGGATTATTTCAGTTGACAAAATGTTGTTAAATGCGGCAAGTAACTTCTCTTTCCCTATTTTTGTCAAATTCTTGTAGAATTCATTGCCAATTTCAACTAGTCCCGGTGCTTTGCCATTCTTCAATTTAGATAGTGCTGCTTCGAGTTCCATGAGTGTGAAGTTTTTGTCCATGTTAGGGTCAGGTTTTTTTGGTATTTGGATGGTAGAGCTTCTTGGTGGTAAGAGGTCTGCATAGAATTTTTCCCATCTTTCTCCTTCGATTTGATTAGGTCGTGAAGGGATTCTCCTAACGAATTTGACAGCTTTCCAAAATTCCTGTGGGTTCTTGCAATTATTGATCATCTCTCTGGATCGTGTCAGGTACGCGTCCTTTTTTTCTTTGACTATTTTTCTAAACAAATTTTTCGTACAAATATAGTCCATCCGTTCATTCTCCTTCCATCCTGATTTGCGAGCCTGATAAAATTTTTGTTTCATTACCTTCCGTGATGATGAGCAATCTTTGTCGAACCATAAGTTATTGTGGGGTTGCCCTTTTGCACTTGTCATTTTAATACTCTTCGCCACTTGTT
>JAAXNX010000537.1:0-27425 GCA_036491905.1 Folsomia manolachei | reverse complement strand
AAGAATTTTTGTTGGCCCATCCCAAAAAAGTCAGTATTAAGAATCAGACTGTCAGGTCAGGTAGGGTGCGTTGCAGGTAGATTCAAACCAAATATTTGTTTAACATTTATTCTTGTTAGGAGACGGCATAGCTTACTGAGTTGCTACCTGCTTACTTATCCAAAGTATTGCCCCTTATCAGTGAGTTGTAGGCGAGAATTGAATTTTTCTTCTAAAAACAATGTTTCCATTGTATTGTTCTTTTACTGGGTCTCTACTACCCACATCCTATATACATTATATTGCTTCCCAACTTTCTTTGCATGGTTGCTGGCCGAAAACACCCACTAACAATATCATGCCCAGGACCAACCATTTATTAGTTTTTCTTGGTGCTGACAACCAAGACTAAACCCATCGTTAACCCTTCATCATTTCGGCAGTTACCATATTTAATTTATGTTACCCCGTCTCTCTCCCACCCTGTAAAACGTCGCGTCCTCCAATCCAATGTCTGAGGGTTTGGAGCCTGGTGGTTATTTGGTCAAGTTGATTTTGCTGGCATGCTTTGTTTAACAAAGTTTGTTACAAGGTACCTCTTCCTCTGCATAAAATAACGCATAATAATAACAAACATATACGTTCCCTGTAATAACAAAGTATCCGTAATGTTATGTAATGTCAGTGATGAGTTTTTTTTCTGTAATTATTGTTACTCCTTTAAACACACAAAGGTTGAATTTAGAGTATTTTACTTGTCAGTCCGTCACTCAGAGAGAGAGAGACATTTCCTTTCGTTTTTCTTGGCACAATTATTATCCATTTTATTTTACCCTTCCGTTGCTAAAATTTATAAAAAACTTAAAAAATTTGGGATACACGAGTCCGGCTGAAATTCAGCCGCTGAATCATGCAATACGCAGAGGCTGACGGATAAAATATTATCCACCTCGTAAAGTAAACCTTCTTAACTTAATCCGCGTGTTATCTATCACCCATTTGCTAACTACAAGAGGGCAAAACAAGTACTTATGTTCTTACACTTGGATTTAGACCTGGAAACGCTTCAACACCACCGAAACTCTGCCGATATCCATGTTAGTCACAGCATGAGGTCAGAAATTCACAAGTCCAAAGCCAAGTCGGTTCTCTCTTTGTCTTTGTTTTCCTTCTGCTACTTGCTGAGAAGGGTAATTGAGAACAGAAGTGTACAATGGAACAGGTCATAAAATGGAGCAGCTAAGAAAGTCGGAATTTCGATTGGTATTGGGTTTGGGGGATGGGTCCCGTAGGAATTCGTTGAAAAACTAACCTAAGACATTGTTCCGAAATGTAGTAGTATGTAAGTTATGTTAGTGGGCATTAGGGTTTGTTGGTCGGTAGGTCGAAGTCGAACTAAGGAAGACGGTCGATTTCTTTGGTACGGAACAAAGTATAGGATCTACTTTGTGAACTTCTGCTGACTGCTGACTTGACTTGGTCATAATTTAGTTTAGTTGGGCAATAACTATCTTCTCTAAAAACGGAGAGAGCTTTGAGCTCCTTGGAGAATTCCTATTACTTCAAAGGAAATGGTGGGAGAGAGGAAAGCATTTAAAACAATCAGAACTCAGTTAATAGATGGGCAACTAGACTAAAGTCTTGGAGAAGAGGATGTGATTTGAGGTAGAAGATGGAATTCTGTAAGGTTCTTCTTCTGAGCTAAAACAAAGTAAAGTTGAGAAATCTTTGAATGGTTTACTTGTTCAATTTCCTATTTCCTCCTCCTACTTCCTTGGAATGGGAAAGTTTGTTAGATAAGTCTTTAAATATGCCCTTGGTTCGTTGAGGTTGTCTCATTTACTCATCAATTTCCAAAAAAGTAATGTACTAAACCAACATAGGGTTCGGTGTTGTAAAAAAGGTTGGTTAAACTCTTTTTTATTTCCATTTTTATTTTGTTATTTTATGGACACAAGACAAAGTCCACTAAATATGTTGGGTTGGGCTGGAGGGTAAACTTAAACCTACAGAAATGAGAGTTGTCCAGTTAAAACAATGTGGACTTTGTACAACAAAGTTGAATTTCCTTCATATGACATTCATTCGATGGTTGAATTGCTTATTTAAAAGTTGTCTGGTTATTCTATAGGTAGAATGAAATTGAGTTTATTCATTTTCAACAAAAGTTACGACTCCAAGTTGGAGTCTCCAACTTTATTCCCCGTTATATTGAAAGAAAACCCATAAAGTATCAACGATTACCTATATAAACTAGGGACGAAGAACCCTTTTTAATTTCCAGAATGCTAATTTTATGACTCATTTATGATTTTATGTGTGTGGTGTGGTGGCTTTTTCCTCACAACTTCAACTCGTCCTCATTCATTTCATTTATTTTCTTGAATAAAATTTTGAAACGAGGCTCAAACTTGTAAATTGGCTCCATCATAAAATAAAACAATCCAAATTTGAGCCGAACCATCAAAACTTGACTTACTTGAAATCCCATGAGACACTGGCTAGGTGGCCATTAAAACTTAAAACTTGCCGACTTATCATCAAACTGATCCACATTTCTCTATCTGTCTTGTTAACCTATAACCTGTGTAACCTACTGCACTGGCATTTCATTTTATTTCGGCACAATACTATAGTATGACAGTTACTATATACCTATGACTGGTCACTTGGGCAGGTAACTCTAACTCCAAGTGTAAAAGACTTTTACTATAAGTAAAACTTGTAATATTGATCCATTTATTTATTTCATTCAATTTATTCCAAATAGAATTTAATACTTTTGGTAGTGAACGTGAGAATTTTTGAAAATCATTCAATCCATCTATGCCCTGTACTTTAAAACCTCTAAAAACTTTTTATATCGCATCTCGTAATCTAATATGGTGGATGTGATACTTTTCTTCCTTCCTCATTTTTCGTGGGGCTGCTGTTGTTACTCGAATTTGGGACAGGTTATGTTAGATGACTAAAATGGATGCATGTTTTCGTCGGCATTAAAAACTTACATCCACAATTTACTCACAAAGTAAATTCCCGATGGACACCTTTTAAAATATTGTATTTTTTCCAAATTTCTCAATAATCTCAATTTCCTTCTTACGAAAAGTATATATTTTATCTAACATAATTGAACTAAACAATTTAGTTCCATACAATTTCCAACCCTCCCAGAGAGACAGGAAAATTAATGATAATCTCAATCCTGAAATCTAAGCATACCTCACACATCCAACTCTAACTCCTCTCTCACACAACGACAGCTTAAATACCTTTAACAACCACGTTTAACAAGGTGGTTGGAATACTGTCTCAGTCTGACCAACTCAGTTCCTTACAAGATATGTAG
This sequence comes from Folsomia manolachei, assembly GCA_036491905.1. NCBI lineage: Eukaryota > Metazoa > Arthropoda > Collembola > Entomobryomorpha > Isotomidae > Folsomia > Folsomia manolachei. The sequence goes on along the minus strand of JAAXNX010000537.1, from coordinate 24,097 downwards.
CTGCACAGATCTAGGCAAAGAATTACATGGCATTAGTCAATATTTAGTGGCTGGCAGAGTAAAAGAAATGCTGAAGGCGAGTCCACCTACCTTTCCATTCCCATGTTATATTAACACAGCCATCTATATGGTACATGCGTTACGTTCATCAAATTCAAGTCTAATCTCTTTTAATAATATTATTCTAGATCACGAAAACCATCCACCATCTCAGTACTGAAGACGACGCCTGTACTGCATCCAATGTAATAAAGCAGTGGGAAACTAAGGTTGTGTTCCTTCCTTCAGTCATTCAGATTCTACAAACCTAAGGAACTTCGTCCTACCTTTCCACGTAATAAGTTAAGTAAAGGACCTTTACTAAAGGTACAAACTATAAACACTGCCTCGCAGGATCTAAACCTTGCTTAAAGTGAAGCTGTTAAATCAACAAAGTGTCTTACGCAGTACGTAAAAGAACTTACATGGCAATGGCACCACCACAACAAGGCATTTAGAACTTTACCAAAGTTTGCTTGGTGGATACCCAACCTCGTAAAAGACCCCACAGCAAAACACCGTGTTTTAAACACGGTAACTCTGCTAGAACCCCAACCAACTGAGGGGAAAGAAAAGACGGCAACTACTAGTAATACCACGTCCACTAAACTGGAATCCGGCAGACTGGAAGTACAACTTGAACGGGAAGGACGCATTTTGTAACTCGCTCCTTCATAAAGTAAAGCATAAGACTAAAACATTTCAAGGGAAAGATCTTCCCGGAGAGGAAAACATTTTAAGCTGGTTAGTACCACACCAGTTCTCTAAACTACCCACCCACCACAATAATAAGTACCATCTCACCTTTTTCCTGTGGTTTTAGTCAGTTGTATAATCTTACCAAAGACCGAAGGCGAAGGGAATACAAAAGTGAACAATTTCTAGAAAAGTGCAGGTGTTTGCAATTGGATTTAATCTTAACTTCCAAAGTTCCTGTTCAATTTTAGGGAGAGTTAAAACATTTCAAGGGAAAGATCTTCCCGGAGAGGAAAACATTTTAAGCTGGTTAATACCATACCAGTTCTCTAAAACTACCCACCACAATAATAAGTACCATCTCACCTTTTTCTTGTGGTTTTAGTCAGTTGTATAATCTTACCAAAGACGAAGGCGAAGGGAATACAAAAGTGAACAATTTCTAGAAAAGTGCAGGTGTTTGCAATTGGATTTAATCTTAACTTCCAAAGTTCCTGTTCAATTTTAGGGAGAGGAACTAAGTTGAATTTTTGTTTTGTCATCGTCCCGAACTGGAGGACTTGGACGAAACAAAATAAATAGTTTCCCATATTTTAGCCCATTAACAAACGGCAAGGATTAAATATTGGAAGGCGAAACTGACAACTAATCCAAATCCAGTTTCAAGGTGGAAGGACACGAAATACTGAAAGAATTCGGGAATATAATTCATTTTTAAGAAACAAAACTGGGGCAAAGAGTTACTTTCTGGAAAAGCCGTTTTAATTAACAAGTGAATTATTAAATGCCAATGAACCATTTCTGGAGGCATATTGCGATTTGATTAAATTCATAAATTATCATCAAGTTCCCCTTTAATTTGGCTTTCACGCCACAAACCCACCACTAATAATCAATACTAAGAAAAGTAATACAAAGTTTGTGTTTGGGGAAAGAAAAAAGTTAACTTTTCCCATTTTTATTAAAAGTAACACTCTGTTTGCCCAAGGAAGTGAATTGAACAAGTGGAAATGTAATCCTAAATGGAATGGTGTCACAAGAACAAAGAAGAAAAGTATGGAGAAAAATCAAAGTGCCATGCACTCCATTCATCGATCAGTGCAGTTCCTACAAGGCATCATGATAGCCGGGTAGTGTTCTCAGTTACCCTGTAAAAAACCGACAACTCCAATTTCTCCAAATTTTACTCAAACCCCGCATCACAATGGGAAGAAAAGAAACTTTCCCGTCGTCAACATTGTCGTCAGACTCTGAAATGTTGACTCCAGTCCCGACATTTCACTTTCACCTTAAAAGATGTAGAAAACCGCAAATGTCAGATCCGAACTTAAATCATTCTGTGTTCAGTCGGAGTAGGAGCATAAGTCCTCTACTGCTGATATCTATACTGGGCACTGTGCTACTACTCCTAATACGACCCGGAAGTGGGTTACACCCACCTCAATGTCAGTGGGACCTTTATCAAGATATTGAGCGTTTGAGATGTGGAGTAGAACCCGGAAATAATTTGATAGTGGAGGAAGAAGTTGCCGGGATAGGACCCGAACACGCCAAGTCCCTCTGGGTCCAATGTAGTGATACTCGTCATCCCCACCATCACAGGAGTAGTGTAGATAAGCCAGGTGGGGATGAGGAAGAGTTACAAGTAGACAGTTACTTTGGGAGTGAAAAGACTTCATTAAAACTATCCGGTGGTGAAAGTAGTAGTGCCAGTGTGAGTCGGGGTGGATTCGTCCTATCCCACGGGGTATTTATGGCAGTGCCAAATTTGCGTGAGTTAAATCTCGAAAACTGCAGAATCACCGGGATTACACCTGGTGCACTAGGATATCTTCCATACCTGCAGAATCTTACTATTCGTGCCCACACTAGTCTTACACCGTGGTCAGCTTCAAAACTGTCAAGCAATCCGCCACCCACGCTCGAAGTAAAGCCCGGAGTGTTACGCGGACTTCCAGAACTTCGTCACTTAGACTTATCCACAACTAGTTTAAGCTCATTACCAAATGACTTTTTGTGTTTTTTACCCTCTCTTAATCACCTCAATCTTACGGGATGTTGGTTAAGAGACTTCCGTAGTATTGGAATTGCTCCAAGCGATCCTACAAATCCTCAAAACTGTGGAAATCAAATTAGAGTTCTGGATCTTTCAGCTAATCATTTCAGTCTCCTTCCACCCGCAACTTTCTCCACAGTTAGTCGACTAGAGGAGCTAAGGATTGACCTCAACTCCATCACAAGTGCGTCGGAGAGAGCCTTACTAGGACTGAGTCAACTTAAAATCTTTTCCCTGGCTGGAAATCAGCTATCCTCTCTTCAACCCGAGTTTTTTAAAGACAATCGTGAACTGCAGGAAATTTACTTGCAAAACAACTCCCTAGCTGTACTAGCCCCTGGACTTTTATCCGGACTGGAGCACCTTGTCGTTGTAGATTTGTCCAATAATGAGCTAACCTCTGAGTGGGTGATTGGCGAAACGTTTCGAGGACTTGTTCGTCTTGTAGTTTTGAACTTGGCCAATAATCAACTTACACGGGTGGATTCCTCCCTTTTTCGCGACTTGTATAGCCTGCAAGTGCTAAATTTAGAAAACAACCAACTTTCTTCGGTAGTGGAGGATGCTTTTAAAGGAATGTATAATATGCACACACTCCTACTTTCCCACAATCACCTGAAAACAATTGATACCTTCATTTGCAACGGGCTTTTTGTCCTCTCCTTCCTGGCACTGGACAACAATCGGATTGAGAGCGTGGGAGCGGACAGCTTTAAGAATTGCTCGAACATTATGGATTTGAATTTGAGTGGAAATAAGTTAACGCGAGTGCCTCAAGCTATTTCTCCACTAAATTTGCTCAGAACACTGGACCTGGGTGAGAATAAGATCACGGAAATTGGGAATGCGTCATACGCCTCGCTTCCAAATTTGTATGGTTTGAGACTTACGGACAATGAGATCCAACATGTACCAAAGGATGCGCTGTTAAATTTGGCGTCTCTAAAAATTGTGAATCTTGCGAAAAATAATATTACGTCAATCGAGCCGGGTGCATTCGATAACAACCCGAATTTGCAGGTATGTTCTTTTTGACAAGATTTTTGTACTTTCTTTTTTCTAACTTTGACACATTCTTCCAAATCCACCTAGCACAGTACAATTTTTTTTAATCTTTCGATTTTTTCTGTACAGGCTGTGAGATTGGACAGTAATAAACTCTCTGATATCTCCGACTTGTTCAAAAACATCCCAAATCTTCTCTGGCTCAACATTTCCGCCAATCAACTGGCGTCTCTAAAAATTGTGAATCTTGCGAAAAATAATATTACTTCAATCGAGCCGGGTGCATTCGACAATAACCCGAATTTGCAGGTATGTTCTTTTTGACAAGATTTTTGTACTTTCTCTTTTCTAACTTTGACACATTCTTCCAAATCCATCTAGCACAGTACAATTTTTTTAAATCTGTCGATTTTTTCTGTACAGGCTGTGAGATTGGACAGTAATAAACTCTCTGATATCTCCGACTTGTTCAAAAACATCCCAAATCTTCTCTGGCTCAACATTTCCGCCAATCAACTGGTGCAGTTGAAATATCAAGAATTTCCACCTCGTCTCCAATGGTTGGATCTCCGCTCGAATAAAATCTCTAATGTGGGTAATTGTCTGGAAATCGACAATCTTCGGGTAAGTATTAATTTAATGGGATACGGCAAGGCGCATCACATAAAAAGATGGGACTGCAGTAAAAAAAAAATAATATAATGACTAACCAAACCATTTTGATACCTTCCCAGCTAAAAAATTTGGACATTTCACACAACCTCATTACCGAAATTGGAAGTTCCAACCTACCCGACTCAATCCAGACCTTGATAATCTCAAACAATCTCATTCATCAAGTACAACCATACACTTTCTTCCGGAAACCAAATCTTACCCGGGTAGACTTATCCCACAACCAATTAGTGCGATTGGACCAGAACTCATTGCGACTTTCCCCTGGTCGCATAAATAATAATAATGACGGAGTCTCTTCTATGGTAGAAATATTCTTGGGTCACAATCCACTAAATTGTGACTGTACCATGGACTGGTTACAAGGGATGAATACCGGTACAGAGGGCGACTCATCCGGGCAATATCCCATTATTCAAGACGTACAGGATGTCAAGTGCACTTTGTCGTTTGATCGAGGAAACGAACCCATCTCCTACATGAGTATTGCACCGTCTCAATTTCTCTGCAAGTACGAATCCCACTGTTTCTCACTCTGCCAATGTTGTGACTTTGATGCTTGCGATTGTCAGAGTGGATGTCCAAAAAATTGCAGTTGTTACCATGATCAAGCTTGGAACTCTAATGTGGTCGACTGCTCAATGATGGAGCAAACCATTATTCCTGGACGAATCCCTATGGACGTGTCTGAACTTTATTTAGACGGAAATGTATTTCCATCCCTAGATTCGCACTCCTTTATCGGGAGAAAGGCCCTGAAAGCCTTATACCTGAATGGATCACATATTGAAGGAATTCAAAACCGGACCTTCCATGGCCTTAAAGTCCTTCGGGTACTGCATCTAGAAAATAATTTCCTAGAACGGTTGGATGGATGGGAATTTACCGATTTGGAAGGACTCGAAGAATTATACCTTCATCAAAATAGTCTCAGTTTCATCTCCAATGAAACATTTGCTCGAATGAGCTCCCTCCGAAGGTTAACCCTTCATGGCAATAATCTCGTGGATTTGGCAATTTGGACAGTTGTAAGTGCACGAGTGGGTGGGGGTGGGATGATGGCACAACTCACCGAGCTTACTATTCGAGGTAACGAGTGGTCCTGTGAATGTCAGTTTGCAACCAGTCTTAAAGAATGGTTGATTGAAAACCGTGCCAAAATCAGTGACGCGTCTCAAGTCCAGTGTGTAGATCAAGTGTCAACCGTATCTGGGGTTGGGTCTGCTTTAACAACGTCCTCCAGTAATTCAGGCAGTTTTAGTTCGGGAAAAAGTGCAACCGAGTTGATCGTGGTGAGATTACTGGACCAGCAGAGAATATCATCGATGTACCCAAGTTACGGATTTAAGCATTCGTGAGCCCACCACGAGATCAGAGGAATTCGAGTGGTCAGCATATGTCCCAGTGGTAGTGATCAGTATTGGACTGTTACTCTCGATCGGACTCCTCTCTGCTTTGGCCTACTATTGGAGAAAGACATTGAGAGTCTGGTTTTATGCGAATTGTGGCCTAAGGCTGGAAGGGTCGTGCAGGGAACCGCATGCTGAGAGAGACAAACTATTCGGTAAGTAGAGTTTCAATATATTTGAAGAAAATAAGCTCATAAAAGAGACGAATGTTTCAAACTTTTCTGGAACCTTTGCCGTCTTAAATTTTTAATTAAATAACACCCGATTTTCAAAAAAATATTTTGGTTTAAGATGACACACTGGCTCAGACATCAAATTGAACACAAAATAATAAGTCTCATTTTTTCAGACGCCTTCGTGTCCTACAGTTCCAAAGATGAGGCTTGGGTCCGACAAGTGTTTTGCTGCAGAACTGGAAAGAAATGACCCACCATACAGACTTTGCCTGAGATATCGTGACCTTCCAACGGGAGGGACATATCTTGCTGGTAAGTTTATTAGACTTTTAAAAAATATCGAAATGTTTGATAGTATAGCAAGAAACTACTTGAGTTTACACTTAACTAAAATTTTATTCCCACTTAATTTTACAGATATCCATTGTACAGGCTGCCGAAGCTAGTCGGAGAACAATTCTTGTTCTTTCACATCATTTTCTTAAAGGTAAGTTCAAAATTCACACCGTCTGACTCACCTCACTTGCTAGATACTGCATATTTTGCTCATGGTGTGTGATGTTAGTTGGTTTGATGCACTCACTTAACTTACACAAGCCAGAAGTTTGCTAATTTATTGCATGCATGATTCTAAATTAAATTCTCCAAAACCAACAACCAGCCAGTGCTTACTGGCTTCAGGGGCTGGCATAGCATCCCGTTGTTTTCCCATCATTTGACCACCTTCAACCCATAGGGTTCTGTGGGCAGTTGGAGTGAAAACCAAATAATTTTTAAGCAGTGGCTTGTTTGCCTCCTGCAGTCATTGAAATTTACGTCATCTTGTATTGCCTGGAGTTGCGTTATTTTAGTTTCTGGTACTGGAACCTTTTTCCATGTATGTGCTCAAATCTATGGTATGTTTCCGCTACAATATTCATATTCCAACAAATTCAGTATGTATGTGAAAATGCTTATAATGCATGCACAACTAGGGAATGACATACATATGAACCGCCTGGGACTTAAATTGCGCAAAACAATCTGCATGAATCTCTTCTCCACAGACTTTTCCAAATATTTACATTCCCACCAGCCACAGCCTCTGTTTACAATTTGCTAAAATAATATACATGCTCAGAATGGCAAGGATTTTGAAATGCCAAGAAAACAGTAAACCTTGAGTTACTTACAATATTAGACCTTCATTCAAAATACCACTTCATCTTTTCCCCCGAATTTATTCATCCTTGAATAAACCGCTTAATTTAATGGAAAATTATGAAACAATGGCCCTCCGTCCTTATTTCCGGAATATTACACAAAGCCAGAGACAAAGCAGTAGGGAAATGTTAAATGGCAAGTGGTTTCTCGGTTTAGTTTACTTGTGCTTGGTGGCAATCTTAATCTCTTTGTGTGAAGCAATTACTTCAAATTCGAATCCTGGAAGAAGACTAATCTGAGGAAAGTAAAGAAAGAGAATTAAAACTAAAAGAGAGAAGGGTGGCACTCACAAGGGACCCTTACATTACGAGACTCAACTATAAACTCACTTTATTTTATGCGGAGCAGGCTTCGGTTTGCATGCAGTTTTTGCATCATTTTCATAATTTTCGACAAAATCACAACCTTTACTTTGTAAAGAATCAAAATTACGTGAGGAAAGACTAAGGGTCAATTTCAGTCCTTGCCATTCTTTATAGAAATGCATCGAGTTTCTTGTATAAATCGGAATTACGTGCAGTATCCAGTCTAGCATAGTAAAGAGAAAATAGCTCCGATAAAGTTTACCACGTCGTCTTGCCCCATCCAAATGACTTTTGAGTTGAGCAGCCTACTGATTAAACAATGGAAATCCTTTCCTTGGACAAGACAAAGACTAGAAATACCAAAGGAACATTATGAGGCAGACAAAACGAATCCGGCCATAGCATTAGCACTTGTTCTTATGCTTTCTTCTTCCACTCTAATGCCCCCACATTTCCTTCTAGATTGCTTTTAACTTTCTTGCTCTTTCTTTGCTAATGCACCCTAATTTATCTGGAATTTCTCCATTTTCACGCTAAATTACAACTCCCTCGTTGCATTAGCTCCGTTAAACTATAAGCTTTAATACCAACACCCTCCCACCAGAACGGACAGGGTAGTAATACAAACCAACAAACCACACCATGGCATTAAGCTTGATGCACACTACGAAGTTTCTGTGATAATAGTATGGCTCAAAATGAGACTACTGCCAATTCAAATAACTTGGTTGTGTTAGTTTACCATTAATTCTCATATACCCCTCTTGTCATTTCAGGAGAATGGTCGAGAAGTGATGTCAAATCAGCACATCACTCCGTACTAAAGGATCGACACCGCAAAGTGATCATCATCCTCCTGGGAGATTTGCCCTCAAAGGATTTAGACCCCGATATCCGACTCTACCTAAAAAATCATACCTATTTGAGTTGTGATGATAAAAAGTTTTGGGACAAGCTTCGCTACGCTCTACCCGATGTTAAGGTGAAAGCACCCATTTTCCGGGGAACATCCGATATCCGACTCTACCTAAAAAATCATACCTATTTGAGTTGTGATGATAAAAAGTTTTGGGACAAGCTTCGCTACGCTCTACCCGATGTTAAGGTGAAAGCACCGATTTTTCGGGGAACAACCGGGCGATCTAGCACCCATCATCAACAGCAGCAGCAACAACTGCAAATTCAGGCCCAACAAATAATGCAGAATGGTACCACACATCGCTCAATGCCTCCACCACCACCTCCACATTATAATCAGTACCCCCTCCCACAACCACCACTCCCACAATCTCAGTCCCAGCCCCAGTATCACTCTCCTAATCTCACATCCTCCCACCATCATCTCCTAAGTAGTGGGAACAACTCTGCAAATAGTACGCTTCTTGCTCAACAACAGCAAAATATGTTAAATGCCCTTAATTCTGGAGGAGTCTTCCTCCCGAATGGGATGAACCTTGGGAGTCATCACATTGGACATATGCCTCCTAATATTGTGCCACTAGGAGGTGGGAGTGGGAGTGGTTCCGGTTCTTTAAGAAGTAGTCAACAAAGACAATACCACACCATTGTGAATAGTAGTTTAGGTAATGGGGGACATCCCAATAATAATCGGCATAATTCTGCGGTACACATATGACCCAGGGATATTCTAGGATATGGATATACTGGGGGAGGTTATGGATATTCGACCTCATCAGGAATTGGGAGTGGCAGCAGTAGCAGTACCAAGAGCCACTATTCCTCACCGGCCCCGGTATGATATTTGTATGTTTAATAGGTAAAGAAATTGTTGGGTATACATAAATATTTATTCGCAAACAATTAACGAACTTTAACTCGCCAATGAAACTTAATACTTGAAAATATAATTATGTTAGGATTAAGAGAATGAATCTCGGTTTTCTACATTTGTACTTGTCACATAAATTAGGAATATAATACAACACAATTAAATGCAAGTGATATAATCTCCGGTAGAGATATAAATATGGTGTTGATACAGGACTAAGGTAATTAATGCATATTAAATGTACAGATACAGTAAGAAAATGATGGACTATAAGTAATAGCCTAAGATTTAATTACGTTGTTAATCAATCGCAGTAAGTTAGACAGAATTAAATCTCAAGCTTTCGTAACACATACACGTTAACATAGGATTTATAAGACTCATTTTTTGAAATGGTACAAAATAAAATGAAATATAAAAAATTAATTATATCTCTTAATTACATACGTACCGTTACGCTATATACTTAATTTTATTCACAGTACTGTTTCCCGATGGTGTCTTATTCTTGTGAATAAAACAATGCGAAAGTTGTTGAAATGAGAATTTTATGACCAATGGTTTTATTTCACAATTTTGCATTCTTTGGAAATGAATGGTAAAAATATCGCGAAAATCTTCTGCATTAAATACTCATATGCATGAATGTCCAAAAAATATTACATGTTTTTCAATCATGGATCAGATTTCTAAATATTTTGTTTTTTTTGTTTAAACTCCAATTTCATCTTCATCTGAACACTACTAGCACACATTCGTTGATTATCATTATCAAGCCATCAACCACTTGCACTCCACTCACTTTCTCTTATTAATACAATCCAAGGCATCGGATGTATTATCTATCATCCTCACATTATGACCAATCAATCGAGTTGAAGCAGAAATTGCCAATTATGTTACCGAATCATGGATCATCAACGCCACGTTTCTCCACTAAAACTTAAATTGCAAGTCAGGTTCTTAGACAATAACATAACAACCAACTATTGTACAATAGTACAAAAGATCGATTCAAGATAAAACAAAAGGAATCAAGGAAGGAAACAATCAAAATCAAGGCAGAATGATGCACTTCACTTTTCAAAATAAGTAACTTTAAAAGAAATCTGATACGCTTCCTTTCACATCTTTTTCATTAAAAAAATGTCAAGTTCTCTTTTTTCCCTATGTTTTGTTTAGGTACTGTTAAAGAAACCTTTCATGAAATCTATTCATGTTTCACACTTCCACTTGGCACTTGTGCTTTATTTCCGTCACCTACCTATCACAACATTTTCTTGTAAAATGTGTTCACATGATGGAGAGTAGATTGCAGAAAAAGATTCCTAATTTTGTATTCTACAGGTTCAACTAATTTGCATGATGCGTTGACGCTGATGTCAATCTTGTTTTGGATCAATTGCTTTTTAAAAAATGTATTTTGACTTTTTTAAGAGAAAGGAAATGCCAAAATGGAGGAACTACTTGAACAGTAAGAGTGCATGTTGTTTTGTTTCTAATTAAATAGACAAATGCAGTAATATTCCTACTCCTCCTTGCCAATAATCAATATCAATTTCAATCAATTAAACAAAGCGAAAACTGCCCCTTTCATATTTATTACCTTGTTTATTCATCTCATTCACATGCGTAGCCTGTTGATCATCACTGATGAAGTGTAAGATGTATCCAAGCAGGTCGTGTCATAGTCTGTGTGCTGTGATTGTAATAATTTCATAATAGCTCTCTAAACTTTTCACACTCAACACTTTCAGTATTCTACTTATCATCCGTGGTCAGTCTGCAGATAAGTAAATGTTGCAGGTTGGGAATAGTTCGATGTTTCAGGTCAGCGTGACTAATTGAGCCATGTTTTTACGACTATTTAACAAGTTTTGTTATGACTTCTCATATCCGTATGCGCTGTTGATATTTTGCGATATTTGCACTTGCAATTTGTAAGATGGAAATGGAGATGAATGCGTAACAATTTGTTGCAAACTTTAATTTATTAATCCCATCACTCCAATCTTTTATGCAGATGCCGTCAAGATGTCGATGAGCTTACAAAAGAGTAATGACTAATAAAAATTAAAAGTTTTTAGTTAGCCGGTTATTTTGCTTTACAGGTTGATCTACATTTGTAAAATTAAATTTACCTTGACTACACTTGTCCTCACTTTATTTCTTATCACGTAGCATACTAGATTTTGCTTTGGCATCACATTCCTCCGAGTAAAAGGTTAGTTTTGACAAGATATGGACTCAAATAGTGATAAAACAAGACTGTCATGGGTGCAATCTTCAGTACAGTGCAATATTTATGTAAGGTGGACAGTTGAGAAAAATAACAAGCTGGGTAAAGGTGGTAACTTAATTTCCCTTCATTCATAACAAGTCAAAGTTAAGGTAAGTTGGTTCTTGTCTAGCTGGTTTCTTGGTCCGGTTAAAATTTGGAGTGACAGTGACCAATAAAATAAAATAGATACTTAAATTTATCTCTGTAAGTTTCCTTAATTGGCAAGTTCCATCTATTAAAAAAGTCTTGAATTTTGTTCTTTACCTGCACGCAAAGTTCTTTATGCAGCTCATGACTCGGGCAAAGTTTAAGTATTATTTACATTACAAAAAATATTTTAAAGGCCAGGGTATCATCAAACTAGAGATGGATGGAAACGGAGATAATATGTGGTTCGTTCGGTCTCCCTTTCTACAACCATAACCCTTTACTGGGTTTGATGGAAAGATATTATTGAACCGGGTTTAATGTACAAATAATACTGCAAACGATATAACTGGGCTGGGCTGCGTAGAGTGATATATGCCATTAGAATTTTTGAATAATTGCAACTCATGACTCTCCGTGACTCGCGAATTATTCTCAAGTCTTTAAGGAAATGGAAACAATGGCCAGTTTTATGGTATAAAGTATGGCATGCACTACGCCAAAGTATCTAGATGTGACGACAAGACTTCACCCTTTATTGTTGTGGATAAAGAAGTAAGGAGAGCATTGCACTCGACTGGATTCGATACAAGATGTAAAACGCTTAAAAGCAAATTTTATAAATCCCTTGATTTATAATTGCAGAGGTAATTTGTCAAGATGTGGAGCAAAACAAATGAAAAGCTGCAATATTAAGATAGTCCTATATGCCAATTGCAGAATTTGCGAAGTTTCTTAAACCAAGATTGTATTGGTTGTATGTATAGGTTGTATGATTGCAAGATTTGATGTGGTACAGTAAATTAAGTTATATATGACTTTGCCAAATGCAATACCTACATGTGCAAATCTTCCCTGATCCATGCTCATCAATTAAACATATTACTTTCAATTTTAATCCAAGCTCGTGTCACATAACGAATCTCCATTATCTTATTCTCACATGGTGCATGGAAAGTCATTTCATTTGCTTTGTGTTCAATCATCCTCCACATTAAAAATTCAATAAAGATCCCTTTCAGAATGAGACGAGGTCTTGCTTTGCTAATGATTATGATTAATTGCCATTAATTGTAGAAAATGAAATGAAGTGAAATGAATGCGGATGGCATTCAGTGAAATGAGGATGAACTGAAAGGGAATTTATTTATTGTATTGCGACACTACTTTATGACTGCGATAGCTAAAAAGTTTAAGAAGGTTTGTATTCTATTGTCCGGCATGTAATTACAGACAAAGCCTTGATTACAAGCATATAACACTTTCTACAGCGAGAGGATTCTTTTTCATACTTTCTTAAGATATTTATTTCCAAGAGATTTGCATGCAAATTCCATGTTAATTAGCATCATAATAGGATTTATTTATTTTATTACAGGTACAGTTAACACAAGGCAAGGCTAAGTAAACACTGGGCAATTGTCAAGTCAAATCTTGCGAAATTTAAGATTTTCTTGGTACGCATTTGTATTCTCCTTGACATGATATCATAGTGACGATAGAATTGTTGTAAATTCTTGTAAAAGAGGGAAATAAATCTTAGGATTTGCATGCAAGTGTCAGACACCATATTAAAAATCTTTTAAAAATGTCCACTACTGCTACTGAAAAATAGGTGAGAAAATAAGCATGGACTTCATTTAAATTTCAACTTAGGAAGATCCTCCGCAAAACTAAATTACAATGATAAACTTAACGACTATTCTAAAATCCTTAAATACATTCCAACATCTTCACCAGGGAGCAAAAACTTCTACAAAATAATGAAATGGAACTGAGGCATTTCCAAAATCAAAATAACAAATCGCGTCAGATCTGTGTCCCCGCCTTGCTGCTCTACTCTGTCAGTCATGTGACTTTCAATTCTCTCCTTGCCCTACAAGAGCCAAATTCTTTCTTTTACTTCTTCCTACTTAGGAAGATCCTCCGCAAAACTAAATTACAATGATAAACTTAACGACTATTCTAAAATCCTTAAATACATTCCAACATCTTCACCAGGGAGCAAAAAAACTTCTACAAAATAATGAAATGGAACTGAGGCATTTCCAAAATACTCAACAAAACAAAAACTCATGCAACCAGTTTCAAGAGTCAAAAGTCCATCAGCACCATTCCCACTCGTTCAATACCTTTGTAAACCTAACTCCATCATCCCAGAGGGAAAAGGCAACAATAAACATTCTTCACTATCACATAACAAAACAAGGTATCATCATCCCACCGCACTCACTCCTGTTAACGTTGCATTGTTGCAATGTTAACAGAAGCAGACAAATGTGGGTTTGCTAAGGAGAGATAGCAGAAAAAGTAAAACCAACGAACCATGATCCCAAAGTATTTAACAGACTAGACGCATCCTCATTTCATTTTCATTTCATCACCATTCCAGCCGGCCCAACGAACGGAATAACCAAGGAACAATCCTTAGCTTGCCTTTCAACTCATTTAAAAGTTTAACTCAGCTGCAGATCTAATTTTAATTAATTTGAGTGCCTTAGTCTCCATTACACTCTTGCAACCGGACTCATATCTGTAGATACTGGGTGTAACATGTAACTTCACCCAATCCCAATGCAGGAACGCATTACATAACATTCAATATATGCATTTAATGCGTAAGACAATTAAAATACGTAGAAATGTGCAAGTAGCTTAATTATAATTGGTTAACATTCAGTTTAGAATAGATAGTATTAGTTAATGCAGACCATTCTACTTGATTACCTAATTCCTACCAATAATCCTAAAAATATCAATCTCAAGTTCTTCAAAAATATCTCATTTTTTTCCCTTACTAACGACTCACCTTAACCTTGCACTTCAAACGCTTTTTTGTTCTCCATGCTTTACTACTAATTCATCAACCTACCTGAGAATTGATTCCATTTCACTAACCAAGTCTCATTCTCCTNCGACTCACCTTAACCTTGCACTTCAAACGCTTTTTTGTTCTCCATGCTTTACTACTAATTCATCAACCTACCTGAGAATTGATTCCATTTCACTAACCAAGTCTCATTCTCCTTTGCTAGCATTCATTTACTCACTGGATTAGTGTAGGTTTCTTTTAGTTCAACCCAGTCCAACTAATGTAAACCTGGGCTCAAATTCAAAACTATTTATTCTCTCCCCAAGTCTATTTGTTATCAAGCAGTGGGGGAGCATGACATTTCTTTTAATTTCTTGTTCAGTTTCTAAGCCTTGAAAACGATCAAACTTCCAACAAGGGACTCAAACTCAACCCTTTCATTTACGAGGTCTTGTTATAACCACCACGGTGTTGGTGGTTGGTTGATTTTCTTTCTTAATCATTTGTTATTAATACTTTTAATCTTTCAACACAGGGTGAGACCAATGGAAGTACAAAACGTTTGCTCCTGCTTTGCGGCTGCTCCTGTAATAAAGTATTTAATTAAATACCTTTTATAGCTTTGTTCAGGCAAGATATAGGAAATGGACGAGAAAAGGCATGGGTTGGTTTGTTAAGTAAAATTCTCGTATAAATGTACATATTTTATTTTTAGGAAATCAATAACTCATCTAAAATCTTGTTTTTAACAAACATACAATTTGAAAAAGTAAAGAAGGCGAGTTGGGGTTGAAATATGTGTCAAAAATTGGGCAAGGATGTATTCCATAATACATTACATAGCAATATATTATGAGGCTTACATATATTCACCCATTTTGTTACTGCCAGAGTTTTCTCCACTTCATCCATCTATCCATCCAATACCACCGCCTAATTGTCTAATTAATGAATAATGGTTTTCGTGAGAAGCTTCTCTGGTCCATTCGTTCAACCCAGGCTAGCCAAGCCAAGTCAATGCCCAATTCAATCGGTCTCGGTCAATAATGAAATAAAAAGAAATGTAAGGCATGCTAGCCAACGCCAAAAAACTCATCGACATCGACCGAACTAAAGTGGAGTCAAGTCATGTCGACCATATCATGAAACCAGGAACGGCACGACTTTTGTCTCGTTTTGTAATACTTGACTCAATTCACAGTCAGTTCAAATTCAACTTTCTCGCTCAAGTAGTGAGCTATACATACATCATGCAACTTGAAGACAATCAATAAATTGTGTAAAACAGACGGAGCAAGCAGAATATTCTGAAAATACAAAATTGTAGTTACTTAAAAATCCGTTTGACCGGTACTAACGGACAGACAAACACTGCATTTGCAAAAACATTGCACTGACTACTTCGAAAAATAATAAAAAACTTCGCAGCAACTACGATTTATTAAGAAGTTTTACGCTCTTAACACAACAATACCCAGAACAATTCAATCGGGTTATAGCAAACAATGCAAAAAACATGGATTCAATTGTACACTTGGCTTTCTTTAAATTCAACTGATCCGTGATCTATTTGTCTTTCTTTTGCGTTTTTGTCATCCCCAAAGACTCAAACTTTTATTCATGTTGACTTTTTCTCTCGATAATGTCTTGTCTCAAAAGCGCAGGTGTCATTTGCATTTCATGATATTTACCTTATCCCTATTACGACGGTTCTGGAATGGAGTGAATTTTAGTGCATTGCATACATAACGCTTGGCCAGATAATCTATTAATTTCATTTTCCAGAGCACGGAAGGAACGCAAAAAACGGGAATGACAGCAATAAGAACAGCCCAATCCCTACAAAGTAATGAAGGACGGAACAAAATGGCATTTGTCTGACCAAAGGAGGATAAAAGACCTTTTAGAATAATCTAGTCGTCCAAGTTCACTAAGTCTGAAAAAAGTGTGTTTCATTTGATTGCAGAAGGACATTTGAGCAAACTGCAGACTGCTTGAATATTAAATATTCTATTACGTTATCTATTCCGAGTTCCGTGTTAATAAACGAAACGGTTGGAGCCAAGAGACGGTGGCATTTATTAATTCAATTCAATTGAATGCATTTCAATTTCTTTTGATTCTTTTAGATCCAGTCTAGAGTAGTACCTAGGACTTCTTGTTAGGAACTCAATCCATTTCTTCCTTTTTTTATTCTTGTTATTTATGTAATTCTACTCCCTCACTCCCACTAAGAAATGAAATGAAAAGGACAGTGACACTGACTGAACTGCTCTCTACTTGATATATTTAATATGCAGCTTTAATCATGATGTAAATAGCCTAAAATGTCAATGCATGGAGTTGCATTAATGAAATGCAAAAAACACAATAAACTAGTTGAACTGGAGACTTATAGGGGAAACCGGATCAAATATAGTGTAGGGATGGAGCTATTTTAATATCAAATTTTAATTTTGATGGTGACAAATGAGGACGCCGAAATATATTAATTTTTTTTATTATGTAATAAAATATTTCGATACTAAATTCAATCTTTTGTTTTGTAAATAAACTGCTTTTGTAAACCAATAAATGGAATCCTAACCATACACTTTTTTATATTTTTTTAGCAAAATTACTTCATCTGACACAGCAACACCTTCAGGGATACTCCAGAAAGCCGTAACGACGCTGTATAAGTAAACTTAAGACAAAAACCGCTATCTTTTCACTACAAAGATAATACATCCGTCCAGAAAAAACCGACATTTACAACCCAACAATAATTTATCTAACTCAGTTACTTACGGCATTCAACATCAACCCTACGAAATGCATAGAATACGGTCATAATTACAAAATCTATCACTAGAAGTGGGTTAGCATACTGAAACAGAAAGGAAAAATGGTGATATTATGCAATTCAAATTTGCACACCCACCGTCAATCAATCAATTGCATAAGGGTCTATACCGGCTACCCAGCCCAATCACCCACCCCAAATGATTGATACTTTATTCCTTGTCTAAATTGAGATCTAGATTAAAACGCTAAATTCTTCACGAGAAGCGATGGTACATCACCTTCAATTTAAGTCCCACAGAGTTGAGTGAATTGCGTGAGGCCTACCATTCTTAGGCAAATAAGATGCACTTTATCCATCCATTCAAATTAGATTGCGTACTAAACCCAAACCCATTGTCTTGAGTCAGGCAGTATAAAATATTGAACTGTGAAATTGAATGCTTACTTGGAATGCTCACTTATATATTCCTACAAATGTGTAGTAATTCAGTGTTGGTTGGGATATCAATAAAATGCGAATTTGAATGGATCAGTATTGTATTCCATCTAAATTTAATCACAAGCAGAGACAACACAACTACATTTTAAATACTGTGTCTTGAATCACGAACGACCCAGAACAATATAATGTATAATTGTAATGAAATGAAACACGGTACCAAAAATTCGCTCCCCGTGAAGAATCTTGAATTAAACTCTTGTGCCATTTTATTTGCAAATCGTACACATATCTGATTCTTTCAGTGCCATATTTCATTTGATATTCCAAATCTGTAAGAGTGACAGTGACATACAATTTTTATTTCTTTCGTAATCAAATCAACAGGTGTAAAATCGCATTAAGAGAGGTGCAATAAAATGAAATATTAAAATGTTGTAATCCCTTGCTTCCTTGGTATATAAAGGTGTTCGCTATGAAGCTTGTGTCTGATTAATACTGGTAATTATGTAATAAATGTGCATCACTCGGATCAAGAATGTCGAGGACAGGATTACTTTATTATGGCTAGGCTACACGAGTAGATCACCAATAAAAGTTCTATTCATTTATTAGCCAATCATTCACAAGTTTCTTAAATTGCCAATGGCATAAAATGATTTAATTTCGTTTCATTTCCAATGGGAGATTATTATTAATGAATGTATAAAGATGAGAACAATGAAGTTGAGCGAGTGATTGTCTTTGTTGAGGGTGGCGTGTGGTCAGTATCTAAATAATGAACGGATAAAGAATTCTCCGTTGGTGAAGTGACCTAACAGAATGCGTTTTAAATTTTTTGCAAGGTATTAGTTGCAATTTTTGTTGAACGATGTATAAATATGTTGGAATTGCAAAGCAGAGAAACACTGATTATAAATTTCATTTGTTTGAGGAAATCAAGAAGCAAAAACACGTCCATGTCGGAATTAATAAAGAAACAAATAAGTTTGAGCAACTGAACTTTGATGATTTGGGGGATTGGTGAAATGTGGGTGTGGGCGGAAGAAAAAAATCGTTTTAAAGTGATTACCATTAAAAGTCCCGTTTACCAGATAAGCTCAATGCGACAGAAACAAAGCAGCATTTGTTTGAGGTTGTGTGACCAGGGCAGTTATTGTAACTGCAATTCTCTTAATTTTTAATCGAGTTGACCATCACATCACACCAAACAAAACACTCCATATTTTTAATTGATTTTCTCCATTATTTTCGTCCACGCAATTCTAACACCGAAGAAAAAAAATTGTATTAGCTACGTTTTTTGTCGCAGGACCTACCTCGATAAATACTAATTCCCTTTTGTAAGAAAATCATTTTTGACGACCAAACTGCTCATTTTCGAAAAAATCTGGCAAATTCGGTAGTATTCAAACAGAAAGGAAATAGTCGATGGACAGATTACATTGTAAAAAGTTGAACTTTAAGCATTAGTCATCAAATTTCGAAGTAAAGTAAATATTTGCATGAATAAATAGTTGTTGCGTTTCTTTTTTTATGTCCAACTACCAGTTTTAGTTGAAGGAACTTTATTGACTTTTTTAATTAAGTAACGATTAGTTGAATTTGATTCTAGTGAACCAAAGAACATATTCATATTTCCTCTTATGATGTCTCACCAATGCATTGCATATCCTCGTCACTTCTCCTGAATTGAAAGTAACTGGGATTTGTCTTGTGTTGCTTGTGTCATTCATTTCACTGGGATCCTATTATCCGATGAGTCAGGATATTCTCAATTCTGCCATTGTACTCCCTTCATCTAATCGGACTCTCATCTTTCTCTTTCCTTCAATTTCAATTCAATAAACTCTTCTCCTCCATAATAATAGTAATAATGTAGCTACACAACTTCTATTCCAACATGGCCAATAGAATAACACCACATAATACAATCAACAATTGACAAAGGAACAAGGCAACTACCCCTAACTCAGCCCAAGTCAATTCAAAGTAACAAATGAATAGAATGGAAAGGAAGGACACGTAGAAGTAGCCAAACCTCAAACAATAGAGAAGAAAGAAAGGGACTGATGAGTAGCCGATGTACAAATATCTACCGACCAGAGACCATCCGTCTTGGGAAGACCAATAGCTACAAAAGTCAAAGTACTTGCCAACATGTAGCAAAGAAATAAAGTAATAATGATGTGTAAAAACTAAATATAAGAAATCTGGGATGTGTTATTGTATGGCATTGTCATTTGGTCGGATTCGAATTTTGTAGGCATGGGTTTGTATCGTAATTTGTCGTCATTTTTTGTCATGAGTCTTCAAAGTGTTTGGGACTTTCTCAGGCTTCACTGGAAGTGGGTGTGGATTATGGAACTTCATATTTTGGAAGAAAAGGAATTCATCAATTTTTAGGAATCTCGGCATAAAACTATAAAATATTTAATTGATGGTCATGCATGTCCTGCAATCTTTTTCTTCTATTGAAAAAATGAATGACAAAGACAAAATAAACAAGATGGAAAGTACTTTTACTAACTAACTGCGGTAATTGTATGGTTACACCACTTACAAGAAAAACACAATAGAGTAGAAGGCAAAGCTGTAATTTTCACAAATTAAATCCTTTTAATGGTGGATGAAACTTGCGTTAGTTTATCCAAAAAACCGCAGATTTACAAGATTTTATTACCATGCAGTTAGTCAGCCATTAAGATTTGACACTCATTTATGCAAGCTACTAAAATTTGTGAAATTCGCATAATCCATTTCGTTAAGGATATTCAAGTAACCCGATTCGTTAAAAGTGCATTAATTTACTAACTCAAAGTGCGTAATGATAACAAAATATTTACGCACTGGATTATAGTCAGCAGCTTAAATACGATACCCTTCTGTTACGTATATAACTTTTAGGATTGCTTTTGGTTCTATTCTGCCTGGGTGTTTTAATAAGCTTAACTTTTCCTGCACACCAGCCACATAATCCCTAATATGTAAATTGGCAAGTATGTAATTTGATGCTAATCACAGTTTCCCTTTTTATTATTTTAATAGCCACTTGCCCCACTCTTGTTTTTGTTTCTCTTCACAATAATGAAAATGAACGAGACCAGCAAACTAACCAACTAACTAAACCACCAACATTCATGGTCTGTTCGGCAGTATGGACTACCAACCACTATTTAAATCGGCGACCATAAAATGCTTCTGGAGTGCAGTACCACCCTCCAATTTAAATCTAAATGCAATGCCCAGAAATGCAAACCACCACAAAGTTTAATGCCTTCCTCCCAAAATTTTTTAATCGCAGGTCTTTTACTTCATGCTGCGTGGCAGGTAAAATTGTTTTATTTATGGAAATCCAGCAACTGCTCGATTTGGCAGTTTAATCGAATTAACAGTGCAATTATCACGTACTTGGTTACTTTTTATTGACTGCACTCCTCACCATTTGCAGACATGTAATCAAACGTGGAATTATTGCGAAACAACTATTTTGCAAAATCTGCAAACGGTGCTAAGAACTGTTTTGCATTTTTACCTCTTTGTTAGCTTCCCAATGCCAGGCTAGACATTACTTTTTTATAGTAAAACAGGTGCAAAATAAAGTAGAAGGATTATTCTTAATTTCAGGAAGTTTATTTACTCGTCCCTCTTCTCCAAGTAAGTTCCCACAGTCAAAAAGGAGTCGCTCAAGAATTATCGCGTCGTAAAAGTGACACGAAGACAATAATCTCGTCATTCTTCCTCCCATCCGTCTTAAGAGCCATATATTTCACGTACTTATGCACTTATGACGAAGCTTCTTCTCCTACTATTGTCTCCATGTATTACCCACATGCACAGATTACCCATTACATTAGCCACAAAGTAGACAGATAAGAATGCGGATGACGAATGGGATAAGAATTATGTAATGTAAGCCGGTATTCTTAGTCAGAGGTCATTTATTTACTTTAATCTATTGTTGTTTACGAAATGAAATGAGAAAGATATAGATAAGGTAAATAAATTTGTTAAATAAATGCATTTTCCATCTTATTAAACCCTAAAAAAAAGAAAGTTCACAACATTTGCAGACATACTACTTAAAGTTTCCAGAAAAACTAGGTCTCCACAAAAAAAATCCATCCCAGATAACAAAACAAACAAGATACGACTCTTATTTTTCATTTTCACTCAATTTGTAAGATGCTCCCACAAAACAAAGAAAGGGAGGAATTACACTACCCCATTTCTGCCTTAATAACAATTATTACAGCAGACAAAGTAGGCTGTTAATCGTAATCATGGCTGGATTTGTGTACATATTTGATGAATTAAATGCCTTCAAATTTCAAAATCTACTCTGGATCTCCAGAATTAACCAACTAAACCCTCCCACCTCCACCCAAAAGGGCACAACAACCTACAAACAGTAGGAGTAAACAGATTCGTATTTAACTCTAAATTAAGGACTTCCCGTTCAAATTAATTCTCACCGATATGATACGCTTGCTTGTAGAACAAACTTTGCCGTGACTTGGCCATGTAAAAGGGGCACAACTACCTACAAACAGTAGGAGTAAACAGATTCGTATTTAACTCTAAATTAAGGACTTCCCGTTCAAATTAATTCTCACCGATATGATACGCTTGCTTGTAGAACAAACTTGGCCATCCATGGCCATTACTTTTGGTCCAGGATTTGGTTTGGATGGATATGTTCCAAACCTCATCAAATATTCATTTTTTCCTCAGTCAGGAAATGTTAATAGGTGGAAAATCATAATTTCACATCATAATAATATTGCCTGTGAAAAATGTGAGGAGAATAGAATCTATACTTCAATCAACGAATGAGCCCTTATGTTATGTTAGAGCACGGCTAGCTGCTGGATAGTTGCTCAATTTTTTTATTACTCACTAAACTCGGGGAATAAATGTGATAAGAAATTATTCAATGGAGAGTTAAATGGTCCATTTTATTTGATGGGTGGGTAAATGTGAGTGAATGATGAAGCTGTCGAGACTAGACCGGACTTTTTTACTTTTTTCTCAGAATTGCTGTAAATGCAACAAGTTTTCGCTAAAGGAACCTTGGTTTGGATACTAGGCATGTTTGACCAGTCTGCCGAAATAATTGGGAATGAGTGAACAATGAGCGAGGCAATAAAGAGATTTTCTTGAAAGTTTAGCATCTGTAATTACGATTTTGAGGTAGGAATTTAAAAATTGTTTTTAATTTTTGCAGACTTTGTTCAATTCCTTTACTTGCAAAATGTCTGCAATAAAGTATTGGAATACCAGAGGACAGAGGAATGGAGTCGGTTAATTACTCAAAATTAGCCATCAGCCTTAATAATCGTACTTCAAATATTCACGAATTAAACCCTTCTAGGGTTGGAATTTAGCCTGCAAAACAAAGTTCACCCTCATCTATAACCCATTACTTATTAAGAGCCATGATTTCATTAGGGTGTGCTTTGTAGTTTTTGTTTAGCTTTGCTTACTTAACCCGATATTTCTGATCAACTCCGTGATAATGCTAATAATCCGCATTGCCTGGTTAATTTTCATTTCAACATTGCCCTAACACTCCCCCTCTGCCTCACCTAAATCGACTCAACTAAAATAAAATGAAATGCACAACTCACTGGCGGCACGATAAGCAATACACTTATTAAGCACGATGGTTGGATAGCGATAAAGTCAAGTCTTTCTGGAAAGTGGAAATGTTGAATGTATTGTTAAACGGGACAGAATTCCTGCCGGGAAAAGCAGTTAAAAGTTTGGCGATGGGGTATTAAAACTTAACAGATCTTGCACATAATAATTTTCTCTCTGAAAATGCCTTCAATAATTGCTTACAACAAAGTATAACAAACAAGGTGCAGCTCAACCAGTCAAACTCACTCACTTAACAGAGCCAGGGTAGTAGATCTTATTTAAAAGTTTAAGCAGAAGAGTTGTTAGAGGAAGGAAACCTGCAATTTAAAATTTACTATAGTATCCAACATGTTGGATAAACTGGAATTGAAGCAAGCTTAAAGCGAAGCATGTTTTACTTGTGGATTACAATGTGCATGTAAATAACCGTGTAGGATACGATATAACTAGATGCAGATTGAGATTCTAACTACCTATACATTCTTTGTTGCAATAGTATTGGTTGATATCTGAATTGAGATGCAGGGAAGGTTTTGTTATGATAACAACTTTTAGACGAATTAAATTTTGCGTTGGAATCATCGTTTGTCTTACGGCATTGCGTAACAATTAATAAAATGCGTTAGGTGGGTTAG
>JAAXNX010000536.1:0-27431 GCA_036491905.1 Folsomia manolachei | reverse complement strand
TTATTTAGAATAATGATTGAAATAAAGACAACACGTTTAATTAATTCAAATGCACATCTCCAAAAAATTGTGGAATTTTGTTGATTAATGAAGAACACAAAATATTTTTTTCAAAGGACAACTTTTATTGGTTCCAAAGGTGCGGATTATAATATCTAGTCTCATTCGAAACATTTTCTTCAATTTCATAAATAAATTCTTTAACGGAGTACCTTGAGTGCACTCTAAAGCAAAATTCTAGGCCAATGAAGATTGAACACAATACAAATGGAATGCTGCGTCCGTAGCAGCAGTAAATAATGTGAAATTTTACAAGTAATAGGATAAGAAAAAATATATTCCATCCTTGATACTTATTTGCGAGTCTTATAGACTCGGCTGGTGGATCGGCTTCGAAATTCTGGTGCTAGAACAGAAGACACATTCAAGTAAACATTGACATTTTATGACTGATGATCTTTGTGTAACAATAATAACGGGATTTTATGATTCTCCTTCGCTCCCGTTTTCGTGTATTTATTATTTTATACCTCAGTGCTATTTAATAGCCGAATTGCATATAGAAGCTGGGTAAAGTGGATTACAACAGCGGCCATAAATGTGATAGTTGTAGCATCATGAGCTGTGAATTATTTATTTATTTGATTATTAATGGTACAAAAGTTTCGGGGTGACATACATTTCAAGCCAGAGACTTTGTGCACCTTGAGCTTGGTTGTACTTATTTTTTTTAAAAACATTATTAAAAATTTATCACGCAAGTTTAGAATCTTGCAAAAGGTTGTTATTTAGAAAATAAAATAGTACTTTGTCATTCATTGCACACTGGCTGGAACTTGAAAAATTGGAATTTGTCGTACCACATAATTTAAAATTCTTACCGAATTCATGGCCTTCTCTAGACAATGGCAGAGAATTGATGAAAATGAGTGTACTGAAAAAAATCGACAAAGCTCCAAACCCCTAAAATATTCAGTAAAAATCTCATTGTCAGTTAAGAACATACATATTTTTTGTTTCGCTTACCATATCACAGTAACTTATAAGCTCCATGTGATCCCTTTTGTTACGGCAGCTTACGTTGGCCATTTTAAGAATAAAGTTATTTTATAGCAAAATTTTAACAATGCCTAATAATTTAACAAATAACTACGTTTTAAAAGTATTGGAGTCAATATCAACAGTGCATTTATTTTCAGCTGAAGTTTATCAGTAAAGTGTTCGAAAACCAAAGATATTTTTAGAAATCTTTGTGTATGAGCCCAGTTTTTTAATGCCTATGCAATGCTACATAGAATGCATACTGCGCAACTAATAATCAGTTATTTTTAATTGTAACGGAATTTATTGCGTTTCACAGATAATATAATGCTTTTGACAATTTTAATATTGTTTATTGTTCTTCTAATTAACTATCTACATGCTTCTGAACCGAGCTCTTTTGTATTAACGAACCGGGTAGTAAATAATGCTCTTAATTGATACTATTAAAATCGTTCGTACAATAATTTATATAAATTTAATTTGTTATAACATTATTGTATAAAGTTTTGTTTTGGATATTGTCTTGCTTGCCGTAGCACGTAAGTTTATTTGTATTTATAGTCATGTACGCAATCACATATAGTAAATACTTTTCTTCTTCCTACTTTTAAAAACTTTCATTAAATATTTATTGAATTTATTACTTGTAAGTTTTATATTAGAGTACATTTTCAGTATAAAACCATTTTATGTCCATAGTTCATGATAATTTACCAGCGACTCGCACAAAAAACTTTACTAATGTAAAACAAAATTATACGAGGTGAAAAAGTATACAAGAACACAATTCACAAAGATATTTTAGCTCAAAGCATAATTTCCATTCTACTCATTTCATTCCTTTTTATTCGTTTATTGTATTAAAGTCATGCCCATGGATCAAGTTTTGCTATCTAGAAAACAAAGTTTTGTTGGGGTATGTAATATATTTTTTTAAACTCCGGCTAGCAATTCAAATAATGTCCTCCATTGAGAATGCTGGGTAGAAAATATTTTATAATACTCGAAGGATGGTGTCCTCGTATACAGCCTAAAAATCACAATCACTCTCTGATCCGTCTATTGCGAATACTTATTAGGATTGGCACATATCCATATTATCATCCATTTAGTCATTGCACCTTTATTTCGGACTAATTAGCGGAAAATCATTTATTGAAACCTGAGCATTGAAAAATTGAGAACAATGGCAGTTTTTTTCGGAAAATGCTTTTCGGAAAAAAAATTGTTTAATTGTGTACATGGTATAAATCTACATTAGCATAAACTGAAACTATGCATTAATCCATGGTTTAGCTCATGATTTGGTGAGATGATAAGAGAAGTATTGTTTCAGCGAGAGTGAGTAATGATTATTGTGTCGACTACGGGTTATCTGTGGATTTCAATACGTTTGGGCAATTCTATTGTCTTCCATGTTCAAGGATTGTGTTGTAACTTTGACGGACACAAGTATTAAGTAGTTTACCCTATTAAAGTTATTGTGGATAAAGTCTTGAGTTGATTTTTGTCAACGGTTATTTTTTGGCTATCCATGTATTTCATAACATACGTCCACCCAGTGGCTCTGAGTTATTGCATCCTACTTCAGAAAATGTATTCCTTCTTCCCATCCTGCTTCTCAGTATTATTGTCCTTCAAAGACTTATTTTGGTTTGGTAAAATGTAATATTTATAAGATTAATTCTGGATTGTCCCATCAATCAATCAATATCTAATCAGGTGTTACACTACTTTGCAATTCCATTCTTAATGCTAAACAAGCCACTCGTAGACGTAGACCGGATGTCATTGTACCCTCACAGCCATTCCATCCTGATGAAGATAACTAGTTTTGATAATGGGTCGAGGTGAAGGTTCAAGTCGATCGGACTCGTAGGGTGGTCGAGGCAGTGGTCTCAAAATGCGTGGAGGTCTTGGTGGTGGTAGCGGGGCTTGTTGGTGGGTGTGGTGGTGAGATATACTGCTGACGTTATTGGCCATCGTCACCCCTTTGTGACGAGGTTGTGGGTATGTGGAAAAGTAGGAATATGTTGGATTATTTTGAACAGGAATGACACTGGGCACAGCTACAGAAGCCCTTCTAGACGGGAGTTGTATACCGAGGCGATTATGATAATAATATTTATATTGATAACTTTCCTGAGACAAATATCTCTGAGTTCCTCTGCATATATCCCAGAGAAAATTGTTGACTGTCATTAAGGCGAAGGCGCGATAAATGATCTTAGCTGCGTGGCAGAACATTGTTATAAATGCCTGCTTGATGCTGGTATTGTTTGCTGGGTCGACAATTTTTGAAATGTCAAAGGCCATTTCCCCAATGTAGAATACCAAACTGAATATGCCAACAGTTATCATTGGTTTTTTTAAAAATAAAGCGACATAAATTTACGTGTTCATAACATATATGTAGGACTTACCTGAACATTGCAACGTAGAACCAGACTTGGCAGTTGCCCTACACAGACATATAGTGTGGGAGCCAGACTTGTTTGTTAAAATAAACATAAATTGGACAAAGTGTAACTTACCACAGTGTACTCTGAATATACCTACAAAGTGAGAGCTGATTAGACGGATTCTTTGATATGCAAAGGTGAGTTGATTGATTAAATCAAAGCACTGATTCCCCATATTTAGCTGCATAATTAATTTTAAGGGAATGAAAAAATAATAATCCGAAAAAAGCTGCAAAATTTATCCGTTTCGAGAAGCATGGAGAAATTGTCATGAAAAATTATTTTTGACGTAAGACATAATATATTTAAAATTTTAGTAAACTTCATAAAGATTAAGTCTACATCAGTATGACAAAAATTCGAAATAGCTCACTTCTCGCGTTGCAGCCAATAGCCAGATTCCCATAACCAACTGGAGGACGTACACACAAAGTCAATACGGACCAGAAGAAAACGAGATTTTCTCGATCTGCAATATCAAACAAACCAAATTTTACGTCCTGCAAAATTATGATTTATCTGCATTCCATTCAACTTTGTTATGATTTAGCAGCTCTCATTCCATAATTTAATGAAACTAAACTTCTGTCATATCCAAATCCACAATAGAAACAAGACCACAGAGTTTCCTAATTTTGATACTCCTTCTTTCTTGTTTTCATCCATCAAAATTACAACCACTTGCGCACCTTTTACAACTATGAGTTTGCGTAAGTACTGTAATTGGATTACATTTTTTAATTAAGAAAAAATGACAAAGATGAAATTAAATACTCTTTCCTCTCCTCGTCACAGCCAGGTAGTCCATACAAAAGCTTTTGCCATCGCATTGTTCAAAGAAACAAGAAAGGAAATGAGATTTATAAAATTGTAGGTATTAAGGTGAATAGCTGAGCAATAATTCAACGTCAGAGACTACGATTTATAATCATTATGAGAAGGAGTCGAGGCACGGTTAGGTTACCACAATGTAACCTTTTTCTTTTGCTTTTAGCATGAAGTTACATTTTATACAATGAACCATGCCATGGGTTGTCGATCAATACTTAAACAATCACCCACGTCTCGTCGTCCTACTCTCACTATCAGCATCACAAACTCTTATTACTTTCACTGCCCCGAAATGAGGTCTCAATTACTTCGCCTCCTCCGTATTTCATTTCACACCGATCACTTTCTCAACGTCATTTAATTACGACCTAGCTCAATTCCTAATTTAATTTTGGCTACTGTGGTTGCGGCAGGTAGGCAGAGCTTTGATTTTAATTTGACACTGCCCCCGCAGGCTTGGATTTTTTTACTGGGTTTAATTAATTTGGAGCAGGCACGATGGGAGAATGGTATGTTGATGAATAACATAACGTGTT
Source organism: Folsomia manolachei (assembly GCA_036491905.1). Classification (NCBI taxonomy): domain Eukaryota; kingdom Metazoa; phylum Arthropoda; class Collembola; order Entomobryomorpha; family Isotomidae; genus Folsomia; species Folsomia manolachei. The sequence goes on along the minus strand of JAAXNX010000536.1, from coordinate 22,558 downwards.
ACGCAATGTGTACTGACCTGGATATTGTTCAGCGAAATCCCTGTTATTGAAATCAAAGGCTAGGGAGATGAACGGAATTGTTCCGACGAGCTGGAGAAGACATTTTTGTATTAAAGTAAAAATCATAAGTAAATATGTTGAATAACAAAGTAAAATTGAGTAATATTTAATAAATCAATCAACACAATATAAGTATGATAATATTTACTGTCGGTAAACAAAGTGTTGTTCCAAAAAACAAACCATGATAAGTGCAGTGCATAAACCATAAACAAAGATGAGTGTATATGCACAAAAATCAGTATTAGATGTTCAACGCCATGCATTACATAACAAACAGAAGGATGAAAGTGAGAGAAAGTTTGTTCGTACAATATCAATAATGGCCACAGCTTGAACTCTTGTTCTCAACCTGAATCGATTAAAATCTTCCTCAGGGTCCATTCTCTACGAGAACACACTCAGAAACTAATAATAAACACAAACGTGAGAAAAACACCACAACCACAAGCACGGATGACACTTGAGCCGATGTTAAGAGGTTCGTAATCTTCCGAAAAAATAACACTTTATCGTCCTCGTCACTCCTCCGCGGATTACATGAACTGTTGTCGTCGTTGTCGCCAATAGACTGTAGGTCATCATTCGTAAAAGATAGGGTGTTGTTCCCACACCCTTCCCTCGCCGACTTGTCCCCACCACATTCTTGACGTTGCCATCTACGGGCACGTCCACCGTAGAGCTCCTCCGTCCCAACGTTCCTTGTCATTCAAGCCGTTAGTTGAAAGAAGAAACTAAAGCTCCAAATAAGTAACGGAGGACTAACTAAGAAAATAAGACCCCACTGATGAAAAGATCCCCAACCTAATTCCACCATGTCCACTCCATCCATGGCACACACACACAGAAAAGAAACCAATCTGAGTCCAGGGTGACTTTTAATTAGGTGAGGGAATCAGTGATGGTGGACTGGATGGAGGGAAGGAAGGACGACGAGGAAGGGACACGACGGAGTCAGCAGTTGGAGAAAGGAGAAGAGAGCTGAAAATAAAACGAGGATCGAGAGAAAGAGAGGAACTCGTGTCGGTGAAAGTGCCTCTCCCCAGTGAATCCAGAAGAAACGGAATGATAGTGGTTCTGCTAGTAGTGGTCGTCGCTCTATTCACAGTATAACATGTTACAGTTTCTGAAAATGACCACGACGACTCTTCTTTTTCCTTCTTCCCTCCATACCACAGTCTACTGGTTATTTGGTGATGGGTAATTGTGTTTCCTCCTGGTTCCGTGTGTACAACTGGACTAGTGAACTGGACTTTCTTGGAATGTTTTATGTAAAAAAAAGAACTTGGGATTTATGATGGGAGGGAAAGTAACTTTTGGAGTTTGGGAAGTTGGAGTGAAGAAAAGAGTTGACTGCGGCTAACTGTGCAATGTTACCGAATTCCTTCCTCGTTCTGTACCTACCTCCGATCCGACCCACTGCCACTTCTGGGCTGCTTCTGCAAAGAATACTTTTACTGCAATGCAACCACTACAGGCTAAAGTATAGAGCTGCCAGCTAACACAAAACTATCTGCCTGCTTGCCTGACTGCCCGTTTCCTCCTCTTTAACAGCAGAGGAAGAAAGAGAGAGAGAAGGAGAAAGGCAGAGAGAAAGTTAGATATATAAGAAAGAAAGTCTCTCTCTGATTTTGAAGAGACAGTGAGAGAAATATTCGCCCTAGTCCTTACTATGACTTAATCTAGGGCACAAAGTGCGCATGGAGTATTCCAACCTCCAAAATTCTAACCTTATCATCATCCCTCTTCTCTCCTCGTTTTCACTCTAGGCTCACTACTTTCTCCAACAACCGTGCCATCACCATACCATCATTGTGACTGCATGTATTCGTATTAGAGAGTCAGACCCAGTTCATACTCTTCCTTCGACCACTTCATACTTTCTCCTTCACTTTCTCTCACTCTCTTTTCCACTGCACTACAGCTTCAACTACTTTCCAATTGCCTTTGCAGGGCTACATATACCCTTCGCTTAGCATTATGCTTGGCTAGATACCAACATACATACCACCGCCACCATAGCATAAGCAGTTGCTTAGTTCCCTTCAACTTCCAATCCGTTACTTTTCCGGGTCCCTATCACCAAAGAATTGATAATGCTTTGCTCTGCTGGAATGATGGAGTTCTGGATGTGGCTGGATGCGTTAACGTTACGTTATGCTGGGCTGCTTTGATGGATGTTGCCAACCACGAGATGGATGACTTCATTTCAGGGAGGCAGACTCTCTTCAAATTCAAACCTTTCCCTGTCCTCTGAAATGATGTGGACGTGCTGTTATGTTATACATGATGAGAAATTGCTCGGAGTAAACAAGGCTTGGAGAAAGTGGGAAGAGAGGTAGCAGTAGCGATAACAAATGACAAGGGGAAAAATATGAACAAATGGAAGGCAGCCATCTCAAGTTTTTGGAAAAGTTTTATGCCGTGTGCGAGCATCTTCTTAAAATAAAACAAACAAAAAATGTCTTTACAACCGCAGAAAAATGTTTTTTCCGAATTACCGAAACAACGAAATAACGGAAATGATGGGAGCAAATTGAAATAAACAAACTTGGTTGTTTTGCAACCATCACAAGAAAAGAAAGATGATGCACTTTCACCCCCGGCTATTTGGAATGGAATAGTAAACAAGTTACAGCAAGAGAGCACAAGTTTCAGAATTTGATATTATTTCGCATTCAAAATGACATGTCATCCATCAGCTTTATGCGTTTTACTTATTTACACAATAAAATAAAGTAGATGTGTAGGTAAGCTGGAAATGCACACTTGTACGATTTTTTCAAACTCACTCTCATCCATATGCAATGCCACCGCCACGACTTTTTTTGTTTGTTTGCTGAATACGAGACTTGATTTTGAATAGAAATTCGGAAGCAAAAAGTAAAGATTTGCTCTAAGAAGGAAAGAAAAAAAGAAATCGAACAACACAAAAGGGACAGGATAGCAAGCCTCAGCTTTCCCTGACAGTGTGTGTATTTCCAAGCACAAATATATATGCTACGCCGTTTAGGAGCAACTTGTCATTCTAGAAAAAAATATTCACATCCTAATAATAAAAGCTGTCCAGGCGCCGTTCTCCGGTGAGTGAGCAAACATGAATATTCCTACCATCTCAGAAATATGGACCACCCACCCGTGAGTCGTTGTTCTCGCAGTGCAATAAATAAGGGTTCGTTTTGAATAGAAGTCAGGAAAAAGAGTATATCTGTCCTTGTCTATGGTCCAGTCTTAGGAGCACTATAAACCATAGTCTATGCCCACCAGGTTACTTTTTGTTAAAAACACGCAAAGAACAGGGTCATTCCGACTAAGCCATGAACAGAGAGGACAGGGAAGAAAAATAGCCACCTTCTAAGTCCCAAGTCAAAGCCTCTAAGCAAAGGAAAGCCCTGGACTTGACAAACCCACAATGCAAGAGAAATTTCACTTTAGTCCAGAAATCCATTGCAAATCCAATCCAAATCCAGGGCTAATGCCAAACCACCACCCACGGTGGGTGAAAGTAGTGAAAGTTGTACCTTTATCCTTTCTCAGGGCAGACAGACAGAGTAGAGTATTATCTACTTTTCACTCACTCCCTCACCTTTCTTCCAGTCCACAATACTTTCTCCATCTCAACTTTTAACGACTTGCCCAAATCCCTTTATCCATATCTTCGTCTGCTATACTTATCATCCATCTACAATGCTGAAAGAGATTTACATCAGTTCGGCATGGGTTGAAAATGGCTGGTATTTCCTGGTTAAAAGTTTAGAATGTAGAACTACTACTTACATGTCTTCAGCAGTAGCAAATAAATGAACTGACTTAAACCTTTGCTTGCTTATGTACCTATACGCATAAATAAACGAGAACTAAGTCCCTCCAGCAGTAAGCCAAAGAAATCTCGACCACCCAACCAAACTATTGGATTGGCAAGAAAACAAGCAAGTTACACCTTCCAATTGGATAGCTCTGATATGAAATTGAATCCATGAATATTGTTGGATCGATCTGTCGTTTTTCAATGCTCACTCTCGGTTCTACTACGGAAGATAATGTTCCAGACTTTGGCCTGGAACTTTCCCTTTGCTCGCTTTAATATTTCTATTTTCTTTGCTCTTAACTGTAATTTCTATTTTTACTACTGTAGATTTTTATCAGCTTAGTTAAGCTGTTGGAAATGACAAATGATAAATTGATGGATCTTGTTTTTTTCGTTTTTTACAAAGAAATTTGAGTGAAGAAATGGGGTGAAATCTTAAAAGCCTAAAAGTACGAAACTTAAAGGTAAAAGCAATTTGAGTGGCTGGAGCTTCTCGTTGCTTGTTCTAACAAAAAAGCTTTTATCCCTAATTCCTTGACTGAAGTATTTAGAACAACATGCATTTTCCTGTAAAATCCACTCAAACTAAGTGACTTTGAAGACGCGGTGAGTTGGCGACATTGATTCCGGCAGAAATGCTAATGCAATAGTTCTGAAGGATGGCAAATTGACGGGTAAATGAAGTTATTTATTTATTCCATTTATTTTTTCATTTTCGATGAATTTTACAGAAGTCTTTTTGTTAATGTATTCTTCTCGGGAGCAGTACGATCAACGTCACGCATATATCATCCTTTTTTTTGATAGAGCTATCCATATAATGTTGTTATAACGTATTCATTTTTTCATATATGTTTTCCTGACTTATTAAATTGTAATATTTTTGCCATCAATCATATTAATTACCAACTTAAATAATGCAAACATTGATTGTAAGTATGTATAATATTTATATACGATATTTACATAATAGTGTAGAAAAAGGGTTGAATTGAACACGACGCAATTTAGGCAATATTGGGTAATGTAAATACAAAAAAATTGTGACTAGTTACTTTAATATGATAAGAGTTAATATCATTATCGGTGTAGTCGTACCTCAAATTCGTAAAAACCAATTGCAGAAGTTTACGAATTTCATTAGTATCAAAAGCTTTTACTATTTAAATAAACAAATTGATTTTATCACTGAATATGTGTGCACATATCTAAACTCAAACTAGGCTAACTCAAACATAACAAAACAACCATTTTTGCCAATTTTTAGTTGGACTGTTTTTTATTTAGTAAAATGGATAACTGTTTCTCGCTCCATAGGAGTAGACTTGATGATTGTTTGATAAGTCTTTAATGTGTGCTCGAACAACGCGTTCAGCTAGCAGTCTGAAGATTAGTTTCGTGGTCCATAAACCCATGATTGGGTAACGAAATCCAAATTTTGCAAATGTTTGGCACAAAATAAAGAGTTCAATACCGATCGTTGTTTTCATGAAGGCGAGGGAAGAACACCAAGTTTTGCAACGTCTCTGAGAGTCCTGAGTCCCATTCTGAAAAATAGTTTAAATTTCCAAGTATTATTATTCAATGTAATGTCGTTACCAACATGGGACAAATTCTTAAATTGCTAAATTACCTGACAAGCTCCAAATAATAGAACGATTCCCATTACAAGTTGAACGGTGTGAATGAAAAAAACTGAGATCCAAATAATCATGTAGTACTTTTGCACTGTTAAAACAAAAATCAGTTAATTAACAATCATACTAATTCGTCGCAGCTATTAGTAAAATGTTTAAACTCTGGCTTATCTTACTCTCGTCTATGAAAAAGTATAAGGGTTCCGTATCCTTGATAACTCCATATCTAAAAGTATACATATAATAATATAGAATGTACTAGTTTTGAGCTGCGTTGGGCTTAATACGCACTTATAGAATATTCCTGTGGTCATGTCACCATCATTCCCTTCGTAGAAAGCTAGTCGAAGGAGATAGAACCCAAGAAGAAATAGAGCAAATATCTAGAGATATAAAATCGCGTCATAATCAAATTCATTGTAAGTAAACAAGTACAATTTAAAATTACAGTACAAAGAAATATGATCTCTTACAATATCTAATACGGCAATGATCCTCACGAAAGTCCGGTATCTCAATGGGCTCACAGACTTATCTTCAATGCTCCCCATGATTCTCAATTATATGGTAAAAATTCACACGGTGGGCTTCCTTGGATAATTGTCACTCACTCCGAGTCAACGTAAAAAGTTTAAGCTTCACATTGAGTGAATGACCACACTTCCTTGACCAAAGTGCCACAAAAAAGATTGAGATAATTGTATCCAATTCAGTTGATGTACAATAATAGGTACACTGTTGGAGGAAAATATAAGAAACTTCCTTGAGAGAATTGATGACAGATAACCTAGGAGCCAAACTAGACAAGCTATTCCAGCTTCCTGCCGTGCGTGTTACTGACAAGAGAAAGCAACGAGATAAAATATTCGGCTTAAGTTACGTTACCTGGTTGGGCGGATCAAGATTTCCGGAACTCAGACAGATTTATGAGACTAATAAGAGAATCAATTTGGTACAGGTTGTATAGACTAGATAACGTAGAAGATCCACTCCCCCATCACCGTTAGATATTTACAAGATATAATGCAGATATGTAACCTGATTTGGCTTATGTGAAAACAGTAAGATAAATGCACTAACAGCTGCCTTGTACCCCAGGAACAACGAGTATTTCTTGTATTATATGAGCAACTATCTGTATTTATTTCAGCATGAATGACATGATATAGAAAACAAGTTCGTGTGCTCAACCCTTTTCCGAAGTGATGATGCGAAAATCAATACTCACAAACAACTTGCATGAATCTAGCGGATGAACAAGTACAAAGATATTTCCTTTTTGGCAAGATTCGTCCAAAAGAAGAGACTAATAACTAGCCACCCACTGTAATTTCCTGGAGAGTTTTGTTTTTATTTTTGTGGATAATACAATGGCCCCCAACACATGTAAACCAATGAGCTATACGAGAATAAAGGTTCAAAGACTTGATGTGGACAGATGTGGGCTGAGGTTGAATTGAAGGAGGGTTCATCCAGGAAGTTTTGTTAAAAGGGAAAGGATGAAGATCGTGGAACATAACGACATGGCATCTGGAGTGGGTTCACTTCACTCTTACTTATTGCAGTTTGTCCTCGTGGATATTTGAATCTAGGCTATAAATGGACCCAGTGGCGTTAATGTCCTAGTTCCAGTTGGGTAGAAAGGAACTACATACTTGTAACCAAAAGTTTGTGTGGAAAAGAAACTTTAATGGACTGAAGTAGATGTTCAGTTGACTGGAGTGAAACGGATTTGAGATACATGCTTGAATTTCTTTATTGCACGAATTTAAATCGAATACGCCGCAGCAACCCAACCTGAGATAAAGTTCTGCATGGAATATTTTGTAAAGCCACAAAACTCGGCTTTGATTAGTGTTTAAAATGAAACAGAAGACAGGAGATTGAATTTTCTGCCATTTATTTTATGCAAAAAAAAAATATTTATAATAATATCATGTTTATAATCACTCGTAAATTTATTGTAAACTGTTTTAATGAAAAGCATTGTACTCATCAACCAAATGGAAAAAGAGCATTTCATGAAGCTGTAACATTAGAGCTAATGTTACAGAGAGTACAAAGAAGGGGATGAAGTTAGTCTCTCCATCTTTAGAGGAAGGTTGCACTGAGCCAAAGAGATTCGATGCTTTTGTCGGCCTCTGACACAATCCAGAGGAAAGATGTGGAGGGCTAAGTTTCTTGTTATTATTATTCCTCATGTTTTTTATCTCTATTTATCCCCGTGCTTTAACGTAACCACATTCCTCTGGGAGCCGACTGTATACTGTTTGTCCCATCCATTCCTCACAGCAATACAGAATTCTGCATTAGAGTGTCCTCATGGCATGGTTTAAATCGGAATTGGCAACAGTTCCTCTTATAATCATGCCATACTGACTTCACGGCACGGTGAAATGGTAATAATAAATATATCAGCACACTCACAGCTAAATACTTATGTACGTACTTAACACAAACTTTGCTTAAGCAACAACTAGTTTTAAACAGAAAAGAGTTAAAATCAACTATATTCTTGGTTCACCAATATATCTGTAGACATATCTAATCCGTAATCCAATATTGCACGGTACATGCCATTTCACTGTGGGGCTTATATTACTTTCACATGTGGATTAAACACAAGTGAGTATTAACTTGCTTGCTACGTATTTGCATGTCAACTTACTATATGCTAGTAACTTTCCCGATTTCGGTTCAGTTCTTGGGGACACATTAGTACAACGGTAATGATTTAGATAAATTCGGTGCTGGTTTAATCTCGAGTTGGCTTTGTGAAATTTGTGAATGTGCTAAAGACTTGAATAAAATTTAAAGTTTTAAAGTTTCTGTTTTTTCAAGTGGTACATAAAATAAAGGTGTAAGCTTATAAACCTGCATGGAACTTGAAGTAATGTTATAGACATTAGAGTTATTTAAGCAGTGCAAGCTATTAGCAGAAAAAAAGAAATTGCTGAATTCCAGGCGGACATTTACTCAACGCAAATAAACATTAGTGGAACAAATCATAAACAATTTGTGTTTTTACAGCTTATCCGACCCGAGACATTTGGGCGTCAACTCCTACATCCTTCTGCTAATAATCAGTCAGGCGTCAGTCAGTTTAAGTTTGGGGAACGGAACTAAAAAACAGAATACACATAGAACAGACGTTCTTTTTTATCCAATTTAAAATTTCGCCTGTTTTTACAAAAAGACATTTGTTGGACTCTGTGTAGTGTAGTTGGTTAAAAAATTCTGCTCGCTTATTCCAGGTTTATTGAGCTGAGCTATAAGATAGCGTGCTCCAATTCTGTTTTATCCTTACTCGTTTCAGAGGGAATGAAGCTTTCACACAAAATTGTCCTACTCACCGTCTCTGCATTAAACTATTGATTTTTCAACCAACTCAAACCAAAGAATTGCTCGTTTTAGAAATTTAGTACTGAAACTTTCTTTTCTTGCCACAAATAGGTATTCGTAGCCCATGTAAAAACATTGCCAATTGTTTCGCAAACATCTCAGATTATTTATAATGTCCGATTCTCCAACACAATATTTTGAGGATCCAAAAATTATTAAACCGAGCGGTGTCTTAAAATCGTCCAACATCTCAAATGCTCCGAAAGTGATCAATTATCATCCTAATCCCAATCCTAAATCTATTGCTGCAAGTCGATATTTTGGTGGATTTAGCTTCGATTCGGAAAGTTTACCTGAATTCAGTGAATTTGAATCTGACACACCCGACAGTGTTGTAGCTCCAGCGACTACCACAAAAAGGTAATTAGTTGCAATTAATCTTTCGGTTTAACAATGCATGAATCAGAATTACCTAACCAGACGGAACGAAACAAATATTGATCAGGGTTTGGGTGTGTTTCACATGCTTTACTTAGTAATATGCTCATGTTTGTTTTAAACTTACAGTTCAGCGTGGAGTGATCTGCTAATTGAGATTGACACTTGAACTAACCTAACATTTTGGATTTGGCATTAAACACAGCATGAATAAATAGTTTTACCCATTGATGCTGGAAAACCTTGTTTCTTTTGAATCAACAACTATCGTCTTATGGAAATGAAATTAGACTGTACTTTGTGCCATCCGGAGGAATTGTTTTTGCGGTGTAAACCTTGAACTGATGTCAAATCACAAAAAGTGACAGCTACTTACAAACTTGCAGCAAGTGAGGTTTTCTTACCCTGTTAACCACCTACAGGATTGCAAATAGAAACAAATCATCCATGTTAATCTTAAAACAACAAGTCAAACACTCTGAATATTTGTAAACTAAATATCACTCATTTGACATAGCACGGTACGTTTGATGCCTCGCTAAAAATACTTAATTAGTCAGCCGTGCAATTACTTGATTTTGAAAGACTGTATAATTTGTCTACTTTATTTTTTACTTATATATGTAATCTACAGCCCATTTGTAATATCATTAATGACTGCAACCAATACTTTAAAATAGGATCGCATTTCAATTTCCGTCATTATCAGAAAAGTATAATTCAAAGAAAATATCCTAAAAGTTATTTGAATAACTGATCGTTAAATAGAAAATCCATTGCTTTAAAAATTACATAGTCAAGTGAGGTGGATAAGCTGATATTAACTTGTTAGTTTTTCGATAAAAGTTGAAATCATATTCCGACCAAAATTTCTGTATGTACCTTACTCTAGCAACCTTTATCAAATTGTATGTATTCCTTAACTAANTTTAAAAATTACATAGTCAAGTGAGGTGGATAAGCTGATATTAACTTGTTAGTTTTTCGATAAAAGTTGAAATCATATTCCGACCAAAATTTCTGTATGTACCTTACTCTAGCAACCTTTATCAAATTGTATGTATTCCTTAACTAAACACTGTATAATCTGTCGATCCCGTCCTGTCCATGAACTTAAATTGAAATTCTGTAACCTCAATCCAAATCTATCTATTTTGCATTAAACGATATATCCTATATAAAAGTAAAACTTGTAACATAATATTTGCATAGTGAGTACAAAACAAACAAAAATTATAATATCTGAATAATATTAACTATAAATTAAACCCGGGGTTTTTGTATGTATGTAACTAAACCTTGAGTGCGTCTACTAAAGTTTTGGCATTTTATAATCCACTTCATTATTGCCGTGTGTCCGGAGTGGGTCAGTCCCACATACAAAGTTTCCAAGATACAGACAAACTCTGAGGAAAAATTTATTAATCTGCAATATTTGGACATTCTTGACTTCAGGAGGTCTGAACCAACTGAAGGGAAAATGGCTCCTGTCAGCACAATTGAAACCATCACTATTTCCAGACCGCTTAAGGTAAGTGTAATATAATTCCTAAAACATCATTTAAATTTAGCCACAAACCAAATTTTTACTCTGCTTCATCCTTTATGCTTAAATCGATATGTTTGCCATGCTTTGCTTTCATTCTGGTCGGGTGGGTCATGCCGTACATATAAAAACTATTCGCATTCCGTAACTTTGCTACCGGTTCTTTTCATGGCAGGATGTTTAATAGGCGATATGTTTTATTGATTGAAGGTCTATTATACAGAAATTCAGGCCCACATATCGGGAGTGCTTGGTCTCTGGCATTTAGGCTTTTTTTTTTGCTTTTCTGCAGATTTTACATATGGTCACTATATTATGTGTATGAACATAAGAGTCTGGTCAAATATTCAAACTGGCTAAACTCTGGGCTGGAACGATTATGAAATATGGGTTTCCAAATTGGCTCCCGGATTTGGGTTAAAACGCGTAGATCGTTTACATGGAGAGTAGACATTTATCTCCGTTTTATTAGTGATAGTTGCTACATTCTCTCGATGCGGTAGTAAAAATACAACCTTTCTGATTTTTCGTATGCAAAAAAAAGGGATGCTACATAAATATTATTTTCCGAAAATGAATGGGATTAGTAGTAAATGTTGGCCAAGCAAAGTGTTATGTTGTGGCTTGGATCAGAACGGAAAATCAGAACGGAAATGGCAAACTAAGTAAGCAATTCATCATTGAGAAATTGACAACCACAGATTGCTTTCCCATTAGTGCCAAGTCTTGCAAATCTTGGAAAAATACTTCCCTGAAACTTTTTATGTGGCATTTATTCGTGATTTTAAGTGTAATACTTTTATTATTATAATTCGATTTATCGCTAATTTCCAGATAAAGTAAAATTTAGCTTTAAGCAGAATAATTGTTGATAGCAATCAATTCTGAAACTAATATTTCCTGGAAATCAGAGGAGATAAAGATGTCTGAATGGATAATGCTAACCTTTTTATGCAATTGACAACCAATCAATCCTAGTTTGAGTATATCATGTATTGTGTGTAGGACTGACTACAGGCCACTTGCTTTTTATGGATCGAACTGCATTAATCATGAGCGGATTATTACATTTTTGTGGCTGGGTTTGGGTCTCCTATTAAAATTTTATAAGCATAGTAAATCAAAGTCATTTTCATGTTGCTCCCAAGTTGATGCTTTCATCATACAATCCTTTGCTGGATAGAACCTTTCATAAGGAATATGTATCCATATTGGGGACTGTTTTCCCCACCGACGCAGTTACTGGATAGTTGGTTGGACTTTCTCTTCCAGAAATTTGTGGAATAACAGATTCCGTCCGATTCCTGAGCTGGAATTTTGTTTCAGTCCAGATTTGGGGTCTTTTGGGCTAAGATCGTGTCGTTCATCCTTGCCCTCTGGCATCTAGCTAAATGTTATATCCATCCCCTCGTCCGTTGTGCTCAAAACATGGGGAATATTATCCAGCCACTCCATTTTCAAATAATTTATACAGTCGGTTTCGAAGTAGACGAAACACAACCCAAATAATCTCTTGACAAGTTTTCCAATTCTAAGTTTTTGGTGGTGGTGTATGTCTGCCGTGCTTCAGTTGTCGTTGGTCTGGTCAAACAAGGAAACTCTTGAATCTTGTCAGGAACACACAAACACTTATCTGACTGAAAAGGAAGATTGGAATGTATTTGTGACTTTGGGAAGGGAGAGTAAGCTAATCTGAAAACATTCCCGTTTGGAATTTTGTGTGATTGAGACGACTAAGCCGTCAATTTTCTCAGACCCTCGCCATCTAATCTAATATTGCTCACTCCCCTGGATCTCTCCATTGCGGAGCAGGACAGGACAACAGGATAGTAATTTCTTCCTTGGTTAGAATTATGTTTAAATAAATATATCAAGAGTAAACTTCAAGTTTCAAGCATTGCGCGATAAATAAGGTAAATTGGACTTTAGAAGTGGAAAACATAGTGGTACGAAGGTTGGGTAGTGGTGTGGTCATGTATCGAAAATTAGATGGGTGTTTTTATTTTCATTTTTTAGAGTATAAAATATCGAAATGTTGCAGTATGACATTGTCTAAACTGGCCAAGAATGTATACTACTGAAGTATTCTTGTTGAGTTAAACCGGATAGTCATTTTTGATGTTCAAACGATATTTTGATTAAACCTACTATTGTCCGTGTGACAAAACAAGCTCAATTTGAGTTAAACAGTTTTGTCGCGAGTTGATCAGAACAGAATTCGTTTTATGTAATTTGAGCCGAAAAAGTTCGGATATTTTTCACAACTAAATTCAATTCAAATTATGCATTCCAGTTTAGAAGGCGAGAGAGACGCACGAAATTTACTTCATTTGAAATTTGTTTTTCTTTATATGCATATCGCACACAACTAAAGCATGTCGAGGTAAAGGTGTTTAGTGTTTGATGGCATTGAAATTTTTCCAGACGTGTAACACCGATCAACGGGTTTCTTGTTATTAGACTTTGATATTTGTCTCGACGCAATCGTGACAACTGCATGCATTCATTTGTTAAATCAGTATTCCGGGGGTCTCTGGCGTCTTTGAGTTTGTTGAGACAAATCATTGCATAAATATTCCTAAGGCTCCTGGTTTTTGGTTAGCAGATGTGAATGAATGACCAAATTTGAATTCATGAATTCCTGAAATGGATAAAGCCGGAGTTAGACGGATTATACATCTCCAGTGTAGATTGGACGTTACTGGTTTGGTTTGAGCAAAAAATACCCATCTCTCATCGTGAGAAATGACTTCGGCCATATTCAGCCTTGTTTAAGAAAGAAAAAAAACTGCGGTTCTTTTGATACTTTTTGTCGTAGTTGCCTGAACTCGTTAAGTTTATCATTTCTTGTATTTTGATCTCGTCATTCACATCTACGAACAATACAGTGCTTAATGCAATTCAATTCCGATTTTATGATTGAGTTGTTTGGGTGCATGGTTGACCATCCGGTTACAACTAATTCCATTGGATAGTGAGATTATTTTACAGCAACTGAGGAATACAAAAAATTGTCATCGTACATTTTTCAGCTCTATTGTCATAATTGGGTTACACCCTGTTAGTTGTTAAATTAAGATAAATTTGAATTTTGTGGGTGGGACTGATTTCATTCAGCTCAGGTCACCCAGCCGGACATTAAATTACATTGATTCAATTTAAATACAAGTCAACCACAATGATTTTTGTTGAATGGATGGGTCACGATTTACTATTGTAGAAAGAATCATTCATTGAAATTATTGGCTTGGATTGATGGACGGGGCTTTTCAAACAAATCATAATCTTTCAAAACCAATTTGAATTATCATTGAAATCTCAATGTCTTCTGTATTTTATTTTAGTAGTTGCTCATCTCCTCATTTAAAAATCTCATCGTTCATCTCATCTATCGATGAAATAAGACTCATTAAAATGTTGAGCAACTGCTGTCACTTCATCCAACTCATCATTATTTCTTTGTTTTGTTCCTTCAAATGCATTCGTTATCTTTAGCCATCAATGTTCTCAGACAAGTTCCACTTTTTTTCATCCATGCTATGCTTCAGTGTGGGCTCATGTTGTCAATGTCCAGTCTGAGATTGTCTTTGAAAGAAATATTAAAATGAATTGTTGTTAGATTCAACATGGCTTAACCCGGAATTCTCATGCATATCCTTTCATTGTTTATTTACATGTAATGACATTAAATGAATCTGCATGGAGAGCAATGAGTTATGGAGTCGTTGGATATTTCAAGCATGGGAATAAAATTTATGCAACTTTTTAATAAGAGTTAATTATAGTAGAACCTCCTTTACTGCGATATACAGTTGTTTTACAGCGCACATATTCATTTTGACATTGAATAGTGTTTGTATATCTCTGGAGAAGAGTGCGAGGGTATTTCCATACTTGGATTAGTTTTTATTCCATGCATGTTCATCATGGTACATAAAATATAGCTTGATGTTATGTTAGTTTAAACCAGCTTTAAAACCCTGAATGCAGGAGCAGTTTTTTTAGTTTTCTCACTCAAGGCTGAAGAAGGACGGAAAATTAAGCCAACTTGCAGCTTCACAATTACAGTACCAGCCAAACATATCCACGCCAACCAGCCGCAGCCCCCTAGTCAACCAAGCTTCACAACCATTTTTTGGTTCATCTTGGTATTATTGGCTGGATGGTTGGTCTCCTCTTCTCAAATTGCATTGTTGTTCCCATTCTTCTTCTTTATGAATTCCCTTCATCTTATTTACCAACTGCAATGTATTCATCCAGCACTCACACTTTTCTTTGAGAGGTAAAGGCTAGAAAATATACGTAAGAGCTCACCTGGCCAAAGGGAAGGTGGATTGGATGGTTAGTTTCATAAGCGGTATCAGTTGGTAAATGGTAACTGAGAAGGCAAGTTTGTAGTCAAGTTGGTTCTACACGCCTGGATGTTCTTCGTCAAAAAGTTCATAGTTTAAATTCATACTAACACAGAAAAAGAGGAAAAACTATCAAATTGTGGTGTGATATCAAATTACATTTTGGATCCTGTCCATTCACACCTATCACTCAAAATTAAGATATAGATTGAAGCATTCGCTGCTTGACAAGCCTTGTGTATCAACTCAATTCCATTAAAAGTGTGTACATCCGTTTTGTTACCTTACCTTACCTGAACTTGGCTGAACCCAATAGAATTGGGAACTCGGTTACAAAACTGCTTCGTGACTTGACAATTGTAAAGCTGCGGTCATCAATATATTATTTTTATAAAATTCTGTACAGTGTGTGATTAGCCATAAGCAACACTGACTACTTACCTAATAAGCTAGATATTACGCATACACATGGCCTATACTGCCAGTGACACTGTAGAATAGGAACGCCAATTTCACGAATTTCCATAAAGATTTACGTAATCTCAATATCAAAGATCTGAATCAGGTCACAGCGTTATTTTATTCAAGAACACGTCAGCCAAGAAAGAATTTATTCCGTGGAGGTTTAGTCATTGGCGTATTTAGCATTAATTATTATGTGAGGCAGTGAAATGACTGAGTAGAATTCCTAGCGAAGAAAAGGTATTTAACATGGCTGTGAGCTGTGTGAATTTCCGCAATTAATCTGTGTTTTGTGGTCATAACTTGTTCGTTAGAGTACATTCTTCAAGTTGCATGTTGCTTTGATCAGCGCAATTTGTGTTCTTTCTACGAAAAAAAGTGTTCAAGTACTAAAGCCAAGGTCCTTTGTATTTCTTGTGAATCTAAACAGAATATGTAGTTGAGTTCTCGTCTATCTATTCGCCTTGCAAGATTACACCTTTCGGACATCACATTCACAACGAATTAACGCGAGTGGATTGAGTTTTTAACTGCTGTGGACAGATCATTTAAATTCTTATTTCTTAACCCGACATTAGTGGCACTGGCTTCGTGTTTTTTTTCGGCGTAACCTGACTTGCAGCGTTAGGTTGTTAAATTGTCCATCATCCCACTCCATCGGTGGTGCAGCTACGGATTGTACATAAAATAGTGGACACAGATTTCGTGCAAAGAAATATTAAGCGAGTTCCACATACCTCTCGCATTACAATAAAATAAATAGTTTGACTAGAATTGTTCACAGAACAGTCAGTATTTTGACTCATCTTCTGTTTGGAGTCCATTCATCATCTCTCCGACAGGGAAAGAAGCTGATAAAGATTATCATTCAAATCAACATCCCATTAGATTCTACTACTCTGACTGCTATGAACTAGAATTCTGCTAAGCAAGAAGAAACGCATTAAGAGCAAATAATCGAACTCATCCTATCTCTTCTTCTCGTGTCATTTTCTCGGTTCTCATTACCAACTTTTAGTAGCTGAAGTAGGAAAATGATATTTGTATTCCTCTGAATGAATTTGATTTCATTCCAGCCATCCGAGTCTAACCATTTAGTATACGAACGCAGTTCAGTTCTTTGAATTTCAAAGTCCTATAACTCAAACTCGAGTAGTATTGCGATTGCAAGTTTTCAGCCATTTATTCCGACTAGCAGGAGGTGGAGGAGAGTGTTAATTTGTGAAGGAGACAAAAGACTTGGAATTGGATAGAAGGCTGGCAAGTCGTGAAATAAAGTTGAAGGAAATAAAGCGAGTTTTAAGCTTTGGTTCGCGTTTTAGGGTGTAGGCAATCAGAGGTATTGTTTCAAGATCTACATTGTGCTTGTTCTTATTGTCAACTCCGCTATTGAGAAGTCGGAGATAGTGATTTCTGTCTGGAGGACAATGAAATGTGCAAACCGGATTCTCTATTAATTCCTGGATACAGGGCTTAAAGAGTATTTGTGTATAGCAAAGCAAGAGAAAGTTGTGCTCCATACCACATTTATGCAACCTCTGAAAATTCGGAAGGAATAATTCAACAACCTATTTTTCTGCGGGAAATGGAATAGATAGATATCCAATCTAGTATTTTTATCTTTTACGAGACTCGAGAACCGTTTTGATTTGCGAAAACAAAGTAATTTTTATTCATCCACCGTCCTCTAATACATAAATTAACAGTGTCCTATCCGCTTCGTAGGAAACTCAACAAACCAACCAACCAACCGGCTTTGAACGAGACAGTGAATCTCAAAGAGAAAAAGATTGAACTCATTTGCATTTTGATACCACAACGCAACGTATAGTAACCTTACCACAAGAAAAATAGCAAATAAGCCTCAAATATGTGTCACTTCAATTGAGATTCTGAAGTGGTTTCATGAAATAAAATGACAACTTATATTTGATCCCAGTGATGTAGAAGCAGAAGAATATATTGCTTAAAATTCAACCCTCTCTTAGTATATATTTGAATCAAGATACAGCTGGCAGAGGAAAACCTCTTGACAGATTTTTGTATAATTTGTTATCAAAATGACGGACCCCCGATCCAACAGCCGCATCTCCTTCAATACACCAAGTGCCAGTATGTCGCGAGCAAGCAATTATGAAGAGAATGATTCAATAATGAGAGGTGTGGCAAATACCTCAACAAGAGACAATTTAAAACTATTTCCGTCCAGAAGCAATGCTTATATTATAGCGATGCAGTAACACTAATGGCCCTGGAGTTGGTGGTAGTGGTGGCCCCTTAGGGAATGGGGGAAGAATGATAAACACTCCAGAGAAACCTCTGCTACTAAATAATGGCAACATTTCCAGTACAATGGGAAGGAATGGCGTAGTTCTTAACCAATTGAGTCAAAATGGAGTTTCACCTTCTGCTAATGGAACAAATAGTAGAAATGGTAAAACACATTATCAAAGGCTACGACCTGTTGGGATTCGACCCAAAGTCTGGAGAGACTCTTTTAAGGTTTTATTCAATTATTCAACAATTGTTCTTTCATCCCCGGGTGGAGGACACTTTCTTTTTCTTTATCTCTTACTTATTTCTGTCTTTTCCTATCTTTACTCTATTTGGTGCAGGAATAACATTTTCATTACAAGTTTTGGTAGTAGTATGGGTGTAAAATTTGGAGTTTAGATTGACTCGCATCATCATGAGCGAAGCATTTACGGAAGTCAATAAATGGTAGTTGCTTGTTCTTTATTCACCTAAATTCACGTCGATATAATTGAGGTGAAACTACTAATTTGCTCCGTTCTAATCTCTCCATTTCATGAAATTGCTCCCTATCTAGTTCTGTTGGGATTGAGATAATTTTACATCACGATTTCCTGTGGTTATGATCATTCGTGGTGTGGTTGCTCAGCTCACACCATTTTTTTACGTTTTGTGCGTGCCATGCCAGGAGTTTTCCGTACATTGATTGCTCATACAGTATCTTGTAAAAAACACTTTTTCATTCTCCTTACCAAAATAAAAATAGTTTCAACGCTAGAATTCGATTCGTTTCGATTGAAGGAATGGTTTCCTTTCCTGTAAAAAATGTAAGTAAGTAAAATGTAAGCATGAGTAAAGCAGTGGCCGTGAATCCGGTTGATGTGTATTTGCCGTGCCATAAGTGAAGAAAAACATTCCAAGTATTGTTCAATTATATTCTTATTTCTGACTCATCCCTCACACTATGAACCCACTTCTTTACACTCAATGACTGACTCGGCTGGGTTTGGTTTGGTGTCAACACCGTTTCTAATGCTAACGATTTCTTACAAATTTATGAGGTGTGATGTGAATCATTCTTTGAAAAGCTTATCTGAAAAACTACATTCTTCTAAAAGCTAAATTGGATGGTGCAACTCTGATTCGTGCTGCTGATCACAATTTATGCTTTGGTTATTTTGCTCTTACGCCAGAACTTGTTCCATTTAAACTTAACTGCAAACGTGCGTATGGAGTACGTGATATTTGGCTGGAATGTTAAGACTACTCGTTTATCCAGAGGTTGAGTTGAGCCTAAAGACGCCCGGATTACGCATTCATGCTACATTTCGATTTTTTCTGTTTAGTTTTTAAACCCCGGAACATTTTAATTACCACGGCCAACAACGGGTTATGCGTGCTAAAAGTATGTTAACAATCTATTTTAACTTCTTCATCCCAAAGTACAATACCATCTTCAACTTTTTCACTCTGGATCACTGCACCTGTTTAGCCTGGTGGTTATCCTGCACCTAAAACTGTTTGACAATTTGTGAATGCTCTTTTTAACAATGAAAAATTGATGCAATTTCTGCGGTAATAATTTTAATTCAGTGTTGGATTGTGTGAAAACTAAATTCAATGGAACACTAACTTCTCTTCCGCTTATCTAACTCAAGTAAATTGCTGTTTTTAAAATGGGGTGCAATTGTGGGTCGAAGGTGAGCTTCAATTCTGTTCCTTGCTTTAAACAACTTGAAACATTTTAAGCTATGCTGACTTAGTCGAAATATACGTGGTGTTTAAAAAATATTGCTATTTAAAAAATAACGATACGTTGTATCAGTCTTGGCTTATTGTACAATTTAATTTGAAAGGTGGATTCATGTTTGCTTTACAAATTATACGACAACCTTCAAGAACGGAAACATTAACCTGTGAATTAGAGAGTGCTCGTAAATTGCGTAATATTTATTATAGTAGTACATGTACATTGCATTGCAGTTGGCCTATAATCTATTCTCGTAGTAATATGCAACAGCAATTTTACTTGTTCAGGCCGTCATTCACACCGATGTAAATTACTTTCATCCGTTGCGTCATGTGAAACAAGGTTACGCAACAAACGCCGGATTTAGATCTAGTAACTACATTTTTTGATAGATGAATGTTGACTTCTGAATCAGAGTTGTCGTTTGTATATATCATACTTCAAAAATTTCCAGTGTAGAATATTGCTCAATTTTTTTTATTCCGGAATCTTCTTTGCAACTGGTAACGATTTATGAAATTGGATCACTGCCATTCAAACGCTAACTGGCTCCTGGAGAGATTCATGACGAGCAAAACAAAATAATGTTTTTAAATGCATGCTCACAGAGGATGCTTTCTTAAAAACAAGATGATTCAAGCGTTCATGGAGCACAGCACGCTTGCTCCCATCCCATCACCGATTTGGTAGATGGGATGACATCAGCACGATTTTGCATAAATGGTGTAAACGAGGGGTTTTATTAACAAACAAGGCTCCAGAGATTTGAGGGCTTTGGTAATTAAGGCGGAATTAATGGTCCCTAATGACTATAAATATCTCCTCATGAGTTCTTAAACCCTGCATAAATTAACCACGGCCGTTTGCAATTAGTGACTACAACGGAATAGAGAAGCATAAACATTTGTAATACCGAGTCTGTGACCTTTTATGTAAAAGATTTGAATCTTGATACGGAAGCCCAATTTGTGCCTTTCATTCATTCGCCATTCAAGGATTAAATAAATGTTTATCCAAATGAAGCCAAGTTTTCAAAAAAGGTTCAAGGATGATACATACCATACCCGGAGCATTGTTTGCTTTCTAGATGAAGAATTATTATAAATCACATTTTTTAATGATCCCACACATTTAACCCAGAATAAAATATGAAATGCGCTTTTGTACTAAGTATGCTCACCTGCCATTATCTAACTTCAGGCTTTGTTTAATGCTAAATGCTTTCACTATTTTTATCTAGAATCTTTCATTTCTGCTTCAGAACACAAGTTTGTTATAAATAGTCAATTTGATGTAAAATGTTTATACTGTAATTTCAGGTGATTGCATTTATCTGCGGGTGTTTTGCTGCAATCCTCCTAATAATGGGTCTGGCATCAACCGAGTGGCTGTTAGCTGAAAAATATCGGCAAGGTAAGCGGATAACGGAGCTTTAGAATTATGCGTTGAACATTTATTTCGGAAATTAGTACCCGTTTGATTTCGAAGCACATCAAAACATCCTGTGATGCTTTTTTTTACTCAACACTAACATTGAGGTATCTGCTTATGTATTGACCCGCGTTAGATATACATACGTATCAGATTGAAGCAACTATGTATGTTTTTTACCATTTACAAAACAAGGTAGAAGTTTTCGGGTGCCCAAACTATCGTATTTTTTTCCAGACAAACTACGGAGATAAACTGTAATAACAGTAATCACGATAATGACGAAGATTCGATTTTCAACACTGTTTGCTGCTGCTTTTACAATTTTCATTTTCATCCACTGAAGGCTACTTCAACTTCAGGCTGTGGTCTACATACTTCCAATTTAATTCTGTAGCGAAGTGGTATGGGTCAGATTAATTGGATTGCGTAATCATGAACGAGCTTTACTTTTGTCCAGCTTATTTAGTTACAGTTTCCACTATCTGGCAAAATCTATGCCTTGACTTGATTTTAGCAATCCCGTTCAGATTCATGCAATAAAAAAAGAGTACCCTTTATTCTGCTACTCATAATAACTGATGAATGTTTCGAGAGGAAATGGGATTTGAGTGGAATTAACCTTAATTGGGTTTATAGGGGATGGATTTGATTCAATTTCACTCATTCATTTGATTGTTTCTATTTTTTGCAGGGTTATTTTTGTACTGCGTGGAAAAGAATGTTTCAAGCGTACCCTTTGTGCCCAGTGGTGATCTAGCAAGGGAAGGATGCCATCGAATTGATTGGAATATTCAAGGTAATTTACATATATGTATACCCATAGAACGACTCCTTCTATTATAATTTTATAAACCAAGCGTGTGATAATTATAACCAGCTTTCCTTTCATTTACCAGGATATACTTTGGTAGCAGCAGCGTTTTGTGCCATTAGTTTTCTTGTGGATTTATTTGCGACCATACTGACCGCGCTTGGACTGCGGTGCCGGGATCCAAATAAAAAATACAAATATTATCGAGTTGCTGTCTATGTAATGGCGCTAGCATGTAAGTGGTAGTCTTCATACCGTGGTCACACGATTTATATTACATTACCACATTTTTATGCAGTGTAATCATGCTCATTTCAAATCGTAGCAAAGATGTTGCTTGTTATAATACGTGTTTGTTTTTATGTTTGTTTATAACTCTGGGCCAACAATCCATAAAATTTTATTGTAAACCTTGTTTACTTGTATCAGTTTAAAAACTAGTGTTAATTTTCTTTGATATAAAATCATGCAACAAAGTATGTGAAGATAATTTTTCAAAGTTGTCCAATTTATAAATTCCATGTATGGGATGTAATTGTTACCCCCATAATATTTACTACTTGCTGTATCCATTTTTGGGCTTAATAACTGGTTGTACGTTTCATTGTACACTCTGTCAGTATCACCCAGCATTGTTGCAATGCCTAATTTGATTTATACTCTTT